>BPLR01000086.1:0-102452 GCA_021605095.1 Caerostris extrusa | reverse complement strand
TTCCTTGTACTTTTTCAGGGAGTACGTCAACAACAACAGAGACAAGTATTAAGCATTTAATAAAGAAACAAATTGTGTTTGTTTTCTTTATTTCTAGATGATAAAGCGAACTCCTTTTCGAAATATTTATTAAATGCAACCTAGAGTTAAATATTTTTTAATATTAGGAAAAATATATTACCGTGCATGGGATAATGCTCTTGCTCTTAATAAAAAATTGCGGGTCACTACTTTGAAACTCTCCTAAACTTAAATGTCAAATTCAATCTATCAATTATTTAAGTTATAAATACATTTAACATTCCAGGTAACCCAATAAAATAAAAGTAGTTATTAAAAACAAATATAGTAGCATTCTTAGTAACAATTGCAATCCATCGTGAAAAATATTCTATTAGGGAAAAAAAAAGAGATCAATTATCATTATCTATTAGACAACAAAGACAAATTCTAGATTTGAATACATTTCACGAAATACATTTGCATTTAATAAATATATTTCTATAGCATTTAAATAGGAAAAATATATATTGAAAACTATTTTATGGGATATTGAAATTTTAAAAAACCTTTTAAAAAAGTTTTCTTATAAGAAATTCTGTATGTATCAATACACTTTGTATAAATTTACTGCTAAAAATATAATTTTACGTATATATGCATACACAATATATATACATATCCAATACTTAAAACCCTTGTTTAGATTTTTTAAATATTTGAATCGAAAGAAAAGAACTAACAATGCACAGAGAATGCTTGCCGGGGAACTTTATCAATAAAGTCTCGCCCACCTCTCTGTGCTGCAATGGGGATTCTTTTTTGGGGGCAAATTGGAAGTGACATGCACCAAAAGAGTCCTGACAATTTGTTTGGGGAAAATTAGCATTTAATGGAATACGCAAATCATTTTTAGCGGGCAACAAGAAATTTAACTTTGCCCCCTCCTCTTTGCAGAAGAAATATTTTCTGAATAAGGATTTTAAAAATCATATAGAAACTTCCCCTCAAATACTTGATGAATTTATGCAAGTCATTGTTGTGTATTGTCAATTTTAAATATGTGATACTCATCAATTTATTGAGTATTAAACTTTCATTTTTCGAAAAAATCATTCATTTATTTTACAAATAGTTTATAGCAAATAATCTATACATCAATTCGAGTAATATATCTTATAATCTATACAGCAATCAGTGTTGTCCATCACTAGACTCTACTTCTTCTAATCTTTCTGGGAAAAGACAATTTGAAAGAACGATTTTTCAATTCCTTCTATTAGTCACACATTCTCTATATATATCTTGTTCAAATTTTCAATCATTCATAAATACTTTTTGATTCATCCAAGCTCAAGTTCAAATACATTTTTTTTTTTAACTTGTAGGATGACACTGGATGTTAATACAGTTTTTTATCAAATATTAATTCATCAATTAAATTTAATTAATTAATTTTAGTTTTATATCTAAGTTGCATATATCTACCAATAGATGGCGTCAGATAAACTTAATGAATGAAAATGTATTTATGAAGGACTTTCTGCAATATAGTGAAAAAAAGTAGGAATTGACTTTATTTTTATATTACTTGTTTTATTTTTTAAGCTCCTTTAAGTCCGTTTCTGGTTTCTCCAAAAATAAATGAAAATACTGATGACTGACCAGTGCATCATTGATCGAAACAAGTGGTACAATCAAAAGCGAGCAATGTCTGGAAAATACAGCAAGTGGAGCAAGCTTTCTTTTTCGAACTGCTTCTAAATAGTTTTTGACTTCATAATATGTCCATCTCGTCTTTGTCGTATCTCTCCTCGATTTCTGACCTTTAATACTTTCAATGCTCGATTCAAACATTTTCGAGTTAATTGATAATGTTCGGGACCAAATCTTTATGGCAAAGTGGCTAGCGCTCTGGGCAGTACCACAGGTTTTTGGGCTCTCGAGTTCGGCGGGGCCATGGATGTTTGTAGTGGTTCTTGAATCCACTTTTAAGCCGTGAGGTCCAGGTCTCATATGGTACTGTAAAGAGTCACATAGACCACTCAGACTTCTCACCCACATCATTCTCAAGCAGCAGAGGGGCAAACATTCCGCACATACGTAGGTAATTTTTTTTATTGTTGTTGCGCATCGATGTTCCTTGTATTTCACTAATGTATATCATGAAAATCCCTTAAATGAGCGATGAGGACAGGATATTGCCTTCCGGGATGACTTTGCTTTATGTTTACCATTTATGTCTTAGTTTACTCAGGATATTTCGATGCTTCCCTTGTATTTCCCTACTTATTTATATCATGAGCAATTCTCAAATGAGTGATGAGGAAGGATATTGCCTTCCGGGATGACTTTTTCCTTTATGTTTACCATTTAGTTTACTCAGGATATTTCGATGCTTCCCTTGTATTTCACTTATTTATGATCATGAACAATCCTCAAATGAGTGATGAGGAAGGATATTGCCTTCCGGGATGACTTTTTGCTTTATGTTTACCATTTATTTTTAGTTTACTCTAGGATATTTCGATGCTTCCCTTGTATTTCACTTATTTATATCATGAACAATCCTCAAATGAATGATGATGAAGGATATTGCTATCCGGGACCACTTTTAATGGTAATTGCCACGCATTTGCTCGTTATATGAGAAGAAACCTCATACCTATAGGATAATTTAAAGGGTACTTGCATATGTGGAAAAACTCTATAAACTAAACTTTTTAGGCGAGAGGATGAATCATGAAGCAATGATGAATAAAAATTTTATTATTATTATTACAAATTTTCTATGCAGTAATTTAATATTATTGCTATTTTTACAAATTTCTATTCATTAATTTAACTCAATAAATTTCTAAGTTTGTCTAGTTCAGAAATTTGTATTTAAATTTAACATATGAAGATACCGTTGAATTTATCTCAATTGATATTTCATAAGATGAAATAAATTGCCATTATTGCTAACATTAGGACGCACTCTGCAAAACGGAATTGAAAGTAGCTTTTATTTGAGTAGCTGTCGAGAGGAAAGTTATTTATCGCTGAAAGACGTAATTCCTGAATTTTCAATTTGCCATCTCTCTACACGGCTTCAATAAAAGTCTTTTCTTATGGGGTTGCCAAAAGTTTCGACTAGCGCCACGCAAATAACTTAAATAAGCCGTGCTTTTATAAAAATCTGCTTATTCGAAAACATCTCGCAGTTTTCTAAACAATTAAAAACGCCAATGTCCATTATCCATGAGAGATTTTTGAAATGAGAACGCCAGTGCAAGTTTTAAATTCGCTGCATTGTAAGTTTTGGGTTATTACTTAGGAGTCCAAGAAGTGGGTTGAGTATTTTTTTTGATATTTTTTAATATTGTCCCAAAATTTGTTGGATGATTCCATTTTTGTCATTTCTCACATTTTATGACCACAAAAGTTCTTCCATAAAAGTTAGAAACAAATTTCAGAAGCTCTGAAAACTTGTTAAGTCGCATGCTTAGATTTTGGTTTCCCTCTCTGTTAGAAGGGCACTTACTCTTGGAAGCATTTTTCGAAGGTAATCTTCTTTTCGCTGTATTTGTGGTATATTATCTATACTCATTAGAAAAGACAGCATTGCTTTGAAAAGTCTGTTTTTTCTGGATTTGAAACTTTTCGAAGTTCTCTCAATAAATGTTGGATATCATTAAAATTGGCTAGGATCTAAAAAGAGCTACCAGTATTGTTATCAATAATACAGCAATTAGGTTAGTGTGATTAAGTATTTACCTGTAGTTTCTATATCTTCGAGGAAAAAAAAAAATAATGATTAGGGCTGCTTTTGTCTAATATATTGCAATAATAAAATAGAATGTATGATTACATGATATCTCGTTAAAGAATATTATTAACTTTGAAGAACTTGCTTTTCAGTCTGTTATTGATTGATGTGGCATTTGGGAGTTCGCACTTTTTCATCTTTTCGAGTTTAGAATAGAGCTTATGTTTAGAAACCCAAATGCAGAACTGACAGGCTGTTTCACATTTCCTGAATATCAGTAATATTGGCTAGAGATTTAAGCAAAAAAAAAGATACTCTGTTTTTATCCATAATACATGCAGTTATATTCCAGTTAGATATTACTTGTCTATGTTCAAGAAAAAAATAATGATGAATAGTTTTTGTCTATTTTTTTTCAACTGTGTTGCAATATATTGCAATAACAAAATGAAATAAAAATTTATGATTATATGATGGTTACACCTCTTAAAAAATATATTATTATTACCTTAAAGAAATTTTAGTTTTTCAGACTCAAGTATTTATTGATGTGACATTTAGGGGTTAGCACTCTTTCCCTCATCTCTTCAAATAAAATAGTAGAGAGATCTTTCCAGCTATTGATTTAACGCAAACTCAACTAGCAAGTTTAACGATTTCTTCGCTCCGCCTTCTTGCCAGCCAGCTTAGAGCCCAATGCACAACTAGCAGGTCGTTCCAAACTCACCTTGTGATTATTGGCAGTTTTTACTGCTGGATGCGTCCGCAATTTATTTAAGTATTCCAATGCCTGTATTCTTTGAGTTATTGGTGTTTCAGAATTTTCCCTGATAGATGGTATCTTAAATGGATTTTTGTTGGTGTCAATATGTAACTTTTATTGACTTGCACTTCCTGTTTTCAAAATTTCAGCACATTTTTTTATCTTAAAAAGAACTCACACGTGCACAACGCCATCGAATAGACACACGATGATGTGCTTTAAACTTAGAAATTTATGTCCTATTTCTGAAGGGGAAGAAGAAGCACTCTCAAGAGTGTGCTCACATGAAATAGCACTGAATGAAAAATACCCTCACATTTCAAAATTGATGATCGGTAGTACCCTCTTATCATGGATAGTCCCAAGCTCCATAAAAGTTTGGATTTGAAAATCGAGGAGACGGTTTGGTATATTTATTGGCAATATATTGGCACTCTCTTCTATCGTTCGGTTTCGAAAAAAATCGGTAAATGTACTATGAAATTTCTCCGAGTTTTAAAGTGGGCGAATTTTCACGGAAACCTTGACCTTTTTTCTTCCAATATCCAAGAAAATGCATTTATTTCATTTACAGAACCGAAAGAATCTATAGAGGATATTGAAGTGATGGCATTTGTAGATATTTGGCGAGAAATATTAAATTTCTCTAACTGTGAACTGGATAATACTAATATAAATTCTGGATAATATAAATTCTGGAAAATAATTGAGAAAGGTTCCGCTCTCACTTAAGGATACAAGTTTGGGGCCGAAATTATTCACTCTTTACATTTCAAAATTAAAAATGTCTAGCTGCAGGATACTTATGAAAATTGTGGGTACAAGTTGTTTATAATACGATGTAAAACATAAAAGAAGAAATAATTACTTTTGAAAAAGGAATTGGGGCTAGATTTAACCAGAAAAAGAGAAATCATGCTTACTCTAATATAAGATGAAGAAGTAGAAACCATATAAAAAGAATTCCCGAAAAAAAGCATAGCATAACCATATCACTACGAAATTATAGTATATCGTTTAACTGAAAAGAACGAAATGATATTTCTCAGAAACAAATTCCATGGCAATTTCTTTTCGAAATTCGGTCACTTTTCACACACTGTATTTTATACAAACTGTTTTATTTTCATAACTATCTGAATAAAACGTTAAATGACTATTAATTTGTGGTATTTAGTTTAATTTTTACTGTAATGATCCTCTACTCGCAGAATCAACAGTTATATTTTGTTCATGAAGCTTTATTAAAAATATAATTAAAGAGAAACGAAATACTGAATAATTCACAGAACTTTATTTAGTTAATTTTTTTTATTTATATTAATCTTTCTTTAATGCAGCTTAAATAAAATAAAGATTAATAAAAACTAAACAACAACAACAATTTAGAAACACCATTGGTTTCTTAATAAGATAACGTTCTCTTTATCTCATAATGTCTCACAAAAAATGAAACACTTCAAAAGAAATCCTTTAAAATGAATCAAAAGTTACTGTTTTTAAAGATAGAAGTATTCTTTGAAAGAATTTAATTTCCTATTGCTTGCTACAAATGCCCAAAGAGTTTAGTTTTGAGGAATATATTCATGTACTGAGGTATATGTTCATATGATTGGATCTGTGATTGTACAGTATTCTAGTGTAACTGAACCAACTAAAGTTTGGTCTATTAGAGCGTTGCTGGGTTAAAGCTACATAGAATAAAAATTACAACTTCAGTTGCGGTTTCATTTTAATAAAGAGCAATTTAAAATTACAGACTACAGCGTGCTTTGCAGCATTCACTGTTGTTAAACTACCTTTGGTATTTTTCTGGTTTTTCTAATGTGTAACACAAAAAGTTTGAAAGAGGACATTCGCCCTTTTCCTCCGAGTAGCACGTTAACCCCATGATGGATCTCCGGTAACTTAGAGCAGCTACAAATCTACTGAATCAATGGCGAATGATCTTAGCATTAAGCATTCATCATTCAAAATAATTCTTTCGATGTATTTTTGCTTTTTAAATTACAAAATTACAATATTAGTTGGGTGAGAAAGTAATTGGTTGTTTTCACCATTTAAGGACATGATAAAATCGAACGTACTTTCTTGCTTCCAATATTAATGTTCAGACATATTTCATAGATCACTTTATAAAAATAAAGGAATGCTAATGAGAACATTTACTGGAAAATTATAATATGGGAATTAAGATAAGATAAATTTTTGAATCAGAATTCTCAATAGAGGCTATACCAGTCGAATTATTTAGAATTAGTAATTATCTACATTACTTATTTATTTGAGATTCAGCGATTGAAAATAATGTTTGATTATTCCTAAATGATAATGACAATTAAATAATTTAGTCAGTAAAATATCAAAAATAGAATTCTGAAATCAATTCCTGATTTCTCTAAAGTTAGTTTTTGTGTCTCATTAACAGTTACGTTGTTATTAAATGCACAATAATTATAATTACATAGAAGAAAAATATAAGTTTCAGTAATAAATAAAGTTTTCAGTTTTCAACCTTTGAATGAAGAGAATATGGATGATATCGTCAGATGTTTAATGATGAAGATATTCTTATCAACTGAGCGTTTTTACGTTTTTTTGATTTACAATTTATTAACTTTGACTGATTTATTTTGATATTTGCTTCATGAAAAACTAGAATCCTATACAAATAAATCTAAAATTTAATATAAAATCCTTTAAAGGTATAAAAGCCATTAGATAAGAAAACCATATTAAAATTAATTCTAGATTCATACAGTTCTTATGGCCCACACCATCCTCTGGTACATAGGAAATTTTAAATAAAAATAGTAATAAATACAATAGCAATATCAAAAAGTAAATTAATTCTAAAACAATAATATTAAAAGTATCCTTTTTTTATTAGTTTTCATAAAAATTAAGATACATCACTGGGATTTACAATAAGAATATCGAAACTCTTTAAAAATTCATTTAAACAATGCTTCAGTTATGCATCCATTAATGCATATATTATGCATTATGCATCCATCAATGGATTATTAAAATTATGAGATATTATTCCTCCACGTATGCAAAAAGAAACAATTGCAACCATCCCGGAACTAAAGATCAAAATGGATAAAATGAATAAAGGTATACGTAAAGAATAATAATTCTCAATCACATTACGGTTTATAAAATCTCTGGTACAATACGCGAACTGCTTCGATAGAAAGTAGATTCTGCGCATCCAACTGAAGTCACTAAATCTCTAAAAGACATCTTCGATCGTATTTTGTAAAACAGTTTCCATGTTTAACAAAAGAATTTATCTTTCAAATCCTGTACGGAATTTTAAAGGGTAGAAGCAAAAACCTTTTGTAATGAATTCAAAATTTATTCCCTAAGAAGATAAATGATGAATAAAAATTGAACCTAAACATCATTTATCAGGATATCTTTTCATCTTCTGCCTTTTAGCCATTTATCAGTGTCTTTCTGAAAGCATCAAGCCTATATAAGAATCTTAACCTTATAATCGCGTTCATTTAAAAGCCAATTTTAAAAATCTAATTTATTTCATGATCTTTTCTTGGTGATTGAGGATCCATTTAATTGATTCCTTTTTCATAGAAAATGAAATTGTCTGTTTATCCACAGATTCATCATTGATTTCGAATCCCGGATGCTGAAAAGATTTTGTCGGATAGATTTCCAGGGTTGTGGTTTTTAAATTCTGGTTAGAACGAAAACATTTAATCATTTTATCTTAGCAGTGAAATTTCACAAAATTACGCATATGTATAAATATGTATTTTTAACTAAATAGTCGCCACATTAGTTAATTATTAGAGTTTTATATTATTTTTTTATGATGGATCTTGTGCTTCACGTATTAAACAACGAAAAAATCCCTGAAAAATTGATTGATGACTTATTGTTTACCAGGAGGTGTTTTAGAGGTAAGTGATTAGCATTTGTGAATCATTTAAGACCAAACCCAGAATATTCCACCACCTATTGTGTCCTACTGTCAATCTGTTGACACGATGCTTTCACCTGTTCATCATCAAGTCTTCTTTCTAGTCGTTTCGAAAACAATGGTTATAACATACGCCGTTTGTGTTGAATCGAATTTGTCTGTTTTTGCTCACCACCTTTTGAAAATTACCCTGATGCGCCACTGGGCAATGTTTTAAATCGCACTGGAGTTTTTCTGTCTGCTCATGTTTTTTGATTTAAAAATGTTCTGAAAACTGAGTTTGTAGAAAGTCTACAATACGTTTATTATATACATTGGGTAAAAAAGTATTGGCAATTGCCTTAATTTATTCATATTGACAAATAAATATAATTTTATGCACTTTTTAGCTGTCGTAATTAAATACAAGACATCTTAGATATATAAAAATAGTAAAAATTTTATTTTAATTTGCATTTTCTACGATTTTTTCTTTTTCTAAAACGAAAATTTGCATGTCAAAAGTATTGGCAAAGTTTTAACTGCTATACAAATTTTGTTATATTGAAGTCAAATGTTTCGACTGATAAGAAACTCTACCGGTATAAAAGTTTTCAAAACTACTCCAAAAGTGTCTATGCATTATTTTGCGATTACTGCAGTAAAATGACTTCGAAATCGAAGGAGTTGGACGTTAGTGTTAAAACACGATTATTAGGCTCAGAAATGAAGGTTTAACTTATCGTGCTATAGGAGCGCAGTTCAATATAAGTTTATTTACTGTCAGAAGTGTTGTAAAAAGTTCAAGGAAACAGGATCAACGGAAAATAAGACTAGAGGTGGACGACCTCGAATATTTTCTACAAGAGAAGAACGTGTCATTATTAACAAGGTTAAGAAAAACCCTAAAATAAGTGCACCCCAGATAGCTAGAGATGTTGCTTTCACTTCGCAAAAGACTTTCAGCGTACAGACTGTACGGAATGTTTTACACGTGAGAAGTTATTATGGAAGGGCAGCTAGAAAGAAACCATTCATCTCGGAAATAAATAGGAGAAAGAGGTTAGATTTCGCAAAATCCCACGTTGATTTATCTGAAGAGTTTTGGAACACAGTTATTTTTTCCGACGAATCAAAAAGTTTAACAGTTTCGGCAGTGATGGACGACGATATGTGTGGAGGAGGCCAAATACTGAATTGAAAAGCAACATTTAACTGCTACTGTAAAACATGGTGGGGGCAGCGTCTTAGTTTGGGGCTGTATGGCAGCTAATGGAATTGGCAACCTGCATTTTATTGATGGTATTATGACAGCACGTACATGCATTGACATTTTGCGCCATAACTTAAAAAATCAGTGCTCAAAATCTTGGCTTGGGAACATCAATCGTTTTTCAACAAGACAATGACCCCAAGCATACAGCGAATCTCACCCGTGAATGGCTACTCTACAATGCTCCTCGCCAATTAAAAACCCCACCTCAATCGCCTGACATCAACCAATTGAAAATTTATGGCACCTGCTGGATCTAGAAATCAAGAAACATAAAATTTCAAGTAAAGACGACCTCAAACGTTTACTCTTGCAAGAGTGGCACAAAATTCCCAACAGTACAACAAAGACCTTAGTTTCCTCTATGAGAAATAGATTACAAGCTGTTATAGATGCAGAAGGTATGCGTACAAAGTACTAAACATATACTGATTTTGTTTTCGCTCATAATTTTGTCAATTTCATAATTTTGCCAATACTTTTTTATCATGTAAATTTTGGATTTTCTCGTAGATTTTGACTAAAAAAATACTTAAATGAAAATTTCTTTATATTTGTTTGTCTTTTCTCCTTCTGTAATCGTTATGTTAAAATAAAATTTGTAAACATACTTTGTTAGCAAATATGATCATTTATAGGCAATTGCCAATACCTTTTTTACAATACTGTATAACAAAAACTTAACTAAGCTTTGGTAGTTGGAGCATAGACTCAATCGAGTTCCTTTTATTTTTGATCGTTTTCACTTGATTAATAGTACATAAAATGCTACTTTATAATATACTTAGCTTAAATTGCTTAAATTTCTCGAGGATTTCGAGATTAGATGCTTGTGCGTTAACCATAAAGTGGACCAGTTTTCTTTTAAAAACGATTTCAAGGACAGTGCATCTTCCTTTATCTCAAGTAGTACAATACTTCCCATGGAATAACATTGAATATGCTACAAATCTGCAAAATTAAATGCGAGTGACATTGTCAAGTCCGTGCAACAGAAAAGAAAATGTAACGACGTATTATAAATCATAAAAATGCATTTCATTAAAAATAACCTGATGTTCCATGTAATATCATGTGTGAAATACAATAATTAAGCATCTGCACCATCTTTAAACCACTAAAAAGAGGTTTGAAATAAGCATTCTTGGAAAAAAATAGACAAAATTCCTTACACTTCCATATTTAATATGACGCTTAGTATAAAACACGAATAAGTATGACTGCATTAAGGAACTTGATTTCAAGATTACCCTAAATCCTATTATATATAAATAAGTAAGGAAAAATAAATATTGAATGAAGATTAAAGTATGAATAAAGATTCAGAATTGAAATTAAATTAACGAAACGATTAAAAAAACGATTTTGCATTGTTATGAAAGGTGTTGTTAGAAAGAATAATGATTCATTCGGAATACTTGACGAGAGACAAATTCAATCGTTTAACAAATATTTTTAACAAAATATTCAATCTTTTAACAAATATTTTATTTCTCGAAAATATATAAAAACTATAAGTTATTTGCATGTAAAAATAATCAACGAGACATAAATCATAAACTGGACTAGGCAAACCAAAATATCCGGTTTAATTATAAAATATGATGAAAAATAGCAGGTAATCGAAGCATACATACTTCTTATATTTCCCATAAGATTTAAAATAGCGTAAGCCTTATAAAAATTTAATAGTAAAGATAATTCATCTAACTTGTTGAATACACACCAGAGGCAACTACGAAGCCTATATATAAAACATCATATCTTTCTAATATAATGACAAAATCATTTTTATTCAGAGTAGTTGGTTGCTTGCCAAAAAACAGAAAATAGTTTCATTTCTTAAAAATAGAAGTTTTTATATCAAAGAAAAGTAGTTAAAATATAATAAATTCTTTTGATTGTAGATTATATTTTAATACTAATTTTCAATAACATTTCATTTACAAAAATAAAAACTTGTAAGGCAGTTTTCAAGCAAATTAATTTAATAACGTTAATATAAAATTTATTCCGCCAAAATTTTTATAAACATAGTAAATAAACATAGTAAATATTTGAAAAGTAAAAGATAAAAAAAAAAACACATTTATCAATTCAGCCATCGTCCAACGTTAACTGAAAATAAACGCGGTTTAACTTAGTAACTTTTAAAAACGAAAACAAATTATTTCTATTAAAAAGTTAATAGAATAATTTTTCAAATGTTTGCCGTGTTAAAACTTTTTACGAAATCAAATTAAAAAAAATTTCCAACAAAGCCTGTTTTCTTTAATTTTTCTTTCCCTAAGGTGACCTAATCAAATATTAATGTATTGGAAATACTGGAATTATTTATTTGATGTCGTTTGCTAGTAAGAATCTATTCTAATTGTACTTTTCTTAAAAATTTCTATGAAAAAACAAAAAAAATTACGATTTCTAGTTACAAAGATTCTATTATCTAGTTTTTTTTATCATTCATGCAAAAAGAATAGAGCCATTCATTCCAACTTAATTTCAATTATCTTTGTCTATCTCTCATCTTACTTTTTCTCTTTTGTTATAATCAATAAAATAACTGACACATTTTTTTTCCTACAAGTTGTATTTTCTTGAAGTATTTCTATATTAATTGTTCATCCCTTTTTTTTAAATTTCTTCCCAGAAATAATATGAAAATGCAAGTAACAATCTTTTTGTATAATTATTTATTATTTATTTTGTACACAGAAGTAGAATCTATAATTATTAAATTCATTCACTGATACCTGAGAATTCATTAGTTTAATTATGACACTCTATTACAAAATCTGATATCTTATTCACAATAAGTAAAAAAGACGGTGAATAATTTATTAAGAAGGCATTCATTTTAATAAGATTGATTGCATACCATTTCCATGCCTGATGCTTACATATTTAATATGTGTATTTTCATAGATGTATGGATTTGTGTTTTCTTTTCCAATAAACACAAACATAACAAGACAGCTAATATGATTTTCTTCTTGCTTGTATAAAAGTGTGTACCGGGATCCAAAAACATTAATAATTTGTTTCTTTCGGACGCGTTGAACTTAATTACAATTCACCGTTTTTTTTTTTTGCTTTCAAGGCACATAATTAGCACTTTTTGCTCGGAAATGCTGAAAATAATCCGTAGCCGTGGGCTTTAGGAATTTAAATCGAATGCCCGAGTTCTTAAATCAACTTATTAGTCCAGAAAATATGCTTCACTTCCCACGCTTAGAAAAACAAGGAGTTAATTGAATTTTAGTCCTCAGAAAGGTGTAAGAAAAAAAAAGATTTTTGGTACGTAGTTTCTAGAGATTCTATTGTATAACAAAGCAACGCCTGATTTCAGATTCCACAACAGAGGTGAACGGTTTTGGTATGGATTATAAAGAAAACAAATTTTTGTTTTTAAGCCACAAACAGGATGTATAAATTCTAGAATAAAAATAAGGAAAAGGGATATTGATTGAATTATTTTTTTTCTGAAAGTTATAAATAGAATTTTCTATTTTAAACGAACTCCCACAATTACTGAAAAGTTGACGAAGTAGAGTATTATGCTTCATTAGGTAGTTCCTATTTGTAATTAGAATGATAAAAATTTTAATTTTACCAATGACTTATTTTGTTGCAATTAAAAGATTGTACAGTGGATACTGATGCTTTACATAAAATTCATTAATACTTTTAATGTCTTTACACGCTTGATCAGACAGCAATTTTCGTTTAATACTATACATGTTATACAAAATGGCCATGAAATAATTTGTTTCAACTTTTTTATTAAGTGTAATTTTTGAATTTCATCCTTAAGTTTTTACTAATATTCTTAGAAAAATGAAACAATATTTGTGACTTTATTTAAAAATTATAAATACTACTACAAATTATATACACCACTCCTTTGTTAATATACACTGAAGTGACAAAAGTCATGGGATAGCAATATGCAAATTTTCAGATGGCAGTAGCATCGCGTAGAGCAGGTATAAATGCGCAGTGCTTTCGCAGAGCTTTCATTTCTGTTCAAGTTATTCATGTAAAGAGGTTTTGACGTGATGATGACCGCACGACGGGAATTAACAGACTTTGAACGTGGAATGTTAGTTGAGCTAGACGCATGGGTCATGCCATTTCGAAATCGTTAGGGGAATTCAACATTCCCAGATCCACTGTGTCAAGAGTGTGCCAAGAGTATGAAATTTCAGGCATAACATCCCACCATGGACAGCGCAGTGGTCGACCGCCTGCACTTAACGACCGAGACCGGCGACGTCTGCAAAGAGTCGTAAATTCTAACAGACAAGCAACACTGCGTCAAATAACCGCAGAAATCAATGGGACGTACAAGGGACTTGTCTGTTAGAACTGTGCGGAGAAATTTGGCTTTCTTGGGCTATTCCAGCAGAAGACCGACTCGAGTGCCTTTACTGACAGAACGACATCGCTTGCAGCGACTCTCGTGGGCACGTGAGCATATCGGTTGGTCCCTAGATGAATGGAGAACCGTGGCCTGGTCCGATGAGTCACGATTTCAGTTGGTAAGAGCTGATGGTAGGGTTCGAGTGTGGCGCAGACCCCACGAAGCCATGGACCCAAACTGTCAGCAAGGCACTGTTCAAGCTGGTGGTGGCTCCGTAATGGTGTGGGCTGTTTTTTTTATGGCATGGACTTGGTCCTCTGGTGCGACTGGACCGAACATTGACTGGAAATGCTTATGTTCAGCTACTTGGAGATCACTTGCAGCCATTCATGGACTTCATGTACCCAAACAACGATGGGATTTTTTGGATGACAATGCGCCATGTCACCGGGCCACAACTGTTCGCGATTGGTTGGTTTGAAGAACATTCTGGACAATTCCAACGAATGATCTGGCCACCTAGATCGCCCGACATGAATCCCATCGAGCATTTATGGGACATCCTCGAGAGGTCTGTTCGTGCCCAAAATCCTGCACCATCAACGCTTTCACAATTATGGACGTCTATCGAGACAGCATGGCTCAATATTCCTGCAGAAGACTTCCAACGACTTGTTGAGTCCATGCCACGTCGAGTTGCTGCACTTCGCCGGGCGAAAGGAGGGCCGACACGATATTAAGAGGTATCCTATGACTTTTGTCACTTCAGTGTATATCGAACATGAATACAAACTTGCAATTTTACTTTCATCAATGTTGAATGCTATAAATAATGTGAACAAAAACGCCATATAATGAATAAGTATATATCCAACATAAGTACAAATGAATCCAAGGACACAAAGTGCTTTTGTATAATAGATAAAATTTGGACGGAAATTTCAGAAGTACACATAAAAAAAAAAAAAATAGTGCTTTAAAAATCTGTTTACTTGAAACATCTTGCAGTTTTCGAACAATTAACCGGCAGTGTCTGCAATATACGTGAGAGATTTTTGAAAATAAGAAAAGTAATATTTTTACACTAGTTATAAATTCGCTGCATTGGAAGTTTCGCTTGGTTGTTTTAGAATCCAAGAAAAAAGTGTTAGGTTGAGTATTTTTCTTTTAGATATATCTTAAGAGTAATGCCCCAGAATTTGTGGGAGGATAACTGATTTGTGTCATTTCTCTCACACTCTTTATGGAAGACAAAAAGTGATTTCGTATAATAGCTAAAAGTTTGGACGGAAACTTCAGAAGCACAGGAAAATAACTTGTTAAATGGCTTAAAAATTTGTTTATTCGAAAAACAAGTATTAAATTTCTCGCATTTAATGACAAATTTTACAACGTCATGAATAAATCTTTATTGAAAATATTTTTTCAATAAAATGAAATTTAAAAAAGTCAATCGAATGTTCAAATTTGAATTCAAATTTAAAAAAAAAAATAAATCCTCCACTTTGGAAAAATATTTTGAGAAAATTTCAGAATTAAGTATCCAACATTGATCAATAAATTCCTTTATTTTTAAAAAATTGTTGAATTACAAAAACGAAATATATTGTAATTTAGCATACTGTAATTTTCTATAAAATACGAAAAATTTTCATTTTTCATTTGTTCAAATAAGAATATATGAATTCATTAAAAAGCTTGAATAATTTATTTCTCGTCCAACCAAAAAGAAAAAAAAAAAAAAAAAAATTAAAACTTTAGTCATCAAAATTCCAGATTGTGTTCCATACACCACTCCTTTTTCACCAAAGCTTACAAAAGACATAAAGAAATTAAAAACATCACCCAAAGAAAACAAGCAGCTCACCCCTTTTCCCTCCCAATTCAAATGCGCTTTTCACTTAAACTTGTTCTTCATGCGGAGTTTTTCTTAAGACAAGGAAGACGGTACAATGAAAAGTTCCCTTTGAAAATATTACCGTAAAAGCTTTTATTCAAATAAAAGAAATGAAATATGGGTTGGCGAAAGAGTGTACACTGGCGGAAGACCTGGAGTGACGAATGATTCTGTTAGAACCTAACACTTGAAACGAAACGGAAAAAAAGCGAAATGATATGAATTTTTCATGAGGGTACTTCACTTGTTCGGGGATCTTTTCTTTCCCCAAGAATATTGGATGCACTCTGCAAAACGGAATTGGAAAAGTATATTTTATTTGAGTAGCTGTGGAGAGGAAAGTTATTTATCGCTGAAAGACGTAATTCTTGAATTTTCAATTTGCCATCTCTTTTACATGGCTTCGTAGAGGACAAAAAGTACTTTTGTATAATAGCTAAAAGTTTGGACGGAAACTACAGAAGTTCGGAAAATAACTTGGTAAATAAACGTATTTTAAAAAATCTGTTTATTCGAAACATCTCGCAGTTTTTAAACAATTAACCGGCAATGCGTGCAATATTCTTAAGAGATTTTTGAAATTAAGAAAAACCAATCTTTTTACAAGTTTTAAATTAGCTGCATTGGAAGTTTTGCTTGCTTGTCCAAGAAAAAAAAAGGGTTAGGTTGAGTATTTTTGTTTTAGATAATTTTTAAGAGTATGGTCCTAAAATTTGTTTGATGATAGCGTATTTTTGTCATTTCTTTTATACACTTTATGGTCGGTAAAAAGTGCTTCCATATATTACCTTAAAATTACACGCAAATTTCAGAAGCTCTGAAGAAACTTGTTAAGTCGCTTGCTTAGCGTTTTTGTTTCCTTTATTGAAGGGCACTTACTTTTGGAAGTTTTCTCGGAAGGTAATCTTTTTCTGCTTTACTTGTGGTATATTGTCTATAAAATGTGATTTCTCATTAAAAAAAAAAAAAAAAAAAAAGACAGCATTGCCTTGAAAGGTCTGTTTTTTGATATTTGGAACGTTTCGTAGTTCTCAAAAATAAATGATGGATACCAGTAAAATTGGATAGGAATCTTCTAAATAATAAGATAGTTACTTTTTTATACATAAAACATGCAATTAGATTAGCTGAATTACATGTTTTTACCAGTTGTTTCTATGTTCAAGAAAAAAAATAATGATGAACAGTTATTAGTTTTTATAGTGTTTCAATATATCGCGATAATAATAAAATGAAATAGAATTTATGATTACAGGATAGTTATTATGCTGAAAAATATTATAAAATTTGAAGATTTTGTTTATATACGTGTTATTTTGCTTTTCAGTCTGTTATTGAATGATGCGGCATTTGAGGGTACGCACTCTTCCTCTTTACTTTTTAAAACACAACACAGGGATTTTACCATCTATCAATTCAACGTGTCCATAACCAGCACTACTTCAACCATATTCTCGTAGTTCGATTTTCTTACTGAGTTTTGAACAGAGCTTCTTATGTTTAGAAGCTCAATGCAATAACAACAGGCCGTTTCAAACTCAATTTGTATGAATTTTGGCAGTTTTGCATTGTTGAATATCAGTAAAATTGGTCTATCTAAAATCTTCTAAATTAAAAAATAGTTACTCTTTTTTTTTATTCATAATACACGTAGTTAGATAGGTAACAATGATCTAACTGGAATCTATGTTCCAGAAAAAAATTTAAATGATGAATATTTTTCGTCCATTTTCTTCAACTCTGTTTCAATATATTGCAATAATAACAAAATGAACTAGAATTTATGATTACATGATGGTTATTCCACTTAAAAGAATTATTCACTTCAAAGAAGTTCTTATTTTCAGTCTGGTATTGATTGATGTGGCATTTAGGGGTTAGCACTCTTCCCCCACCCCTTCAAACAAAATAGAGGGATTTTTCCATCTATTGATTTAACGTGCACATAACCAGTACAACTTTAACGATATCTTTAGGGTCCGGTTTTCTTGCTTCTTCTGTTTAGAAGCCCAATGCAATAACTAGCAGGTCGTTCCAAACTCAATTTGTAAGAATATTGGCAGTTTTACATTGCTAGATACGGCCATAATTTTATTGCTATTCATAACGCTCGTATTCTTTCAGTTATTGGTGTTTCAGAATTTTCCCTTATAGATGCATCTTAATGGATTTGTGTTGGTGCTTAATATGTAACTTTTATTGACTTGCACTTCCTTGCCCTTTCCAAATTTCAGCTCATTTTTTTTATCTTAAAAAGAACTCACACGTGCACAACGCCATCGAATAGACACACAATGATGTACTTTAAACTTAGAAATTTATGTCCCATTTATGAAGGGGGAGGGGGAGGAGTAGCAATTTAAGAGTGTGCTCTCCACATGAAATAGCACTGAATGAAAAATACCCTCACATTTCATAGCTACGATGATCGGTAGTACCCTCTTTTATCATGGATAGTCCCAAGCTCCATAAAGTTTGATTTGAAAATCGAGGAGACGGTTTGGTATATTTATTGGCAATATATTACTTTTCCACTCTCTTATATCGTTCGGTTTTAGAAAAAAAAAAAACTCTTGGTAAATGTACTATGAAATTTCTTCGAGTTTTAAAGTGGGCGAATTTCTTTACGGAAACCCAATCTTTTTCTTCCAATATCCAAGAAAAATGCATTTATTTCATTTACAGAACCGAAAGAAACTATAGAGGATATTGAAGTGATGGCATTTGTAGTGATATTTGGCGAGAAATATTAAATTTCTCTCACCGTGAACTGGATATTCTTTCTCGCGTTGTCAAGAGAAACAGAAATATGGATGGAAGTGATAGAAATTCTGAAAATAGTTGAGAAAGGTCTCCCTCTCACTTAAGGATACAAGTTTGGGGCCGAAATTATTCACTTACACATTTCAAAAATTGAAAAATGTCTAGGCTGCAGGATACTTCAGAGAAAATTGTGGATACTAGATTTAACTGGCTAGATTTAACCAGAAAAAAAGAGAAAGTATGCTTAGTCTAATATAAGTAAAGACGACAATAAAGTAGGAACCATATAAAAAATTCCAAAAAAAGGCATAGCATACCATATAATTTACCAGATTGTATCGTTTAACCGAAAAGAATTAAATGATATAGTTTGGTTCTATTTAATGATATTTTCACAAACAAATTCCATGACAAATTCTTCGAAATTCGGCCGCTTTTTACACAATGTATTTTAGACAAACTATCCTATGTTCATAAATATCTGTATAAAACTTTAAATGAATATTAATTCGTGGTATTTCGTTTAATTTTGCTGTAATGATGTTCTACTTGCATGATCAGCAGTTAATTTGTGTGCATGTAACTTTATAAAAATATAATTTACGAGAAATGAAATATTGAATAATTCCCAAAACTTTATTCAAGTTAATTTTTTGATTTACATAAATCTTGTTTCAGGGTAATGCAGTTTAAGTAAAATAAATGAAATAAAGATTAATAAAACTAAACAACAACATAATTTAGGAACATAATGTGTTGTCTTTATAAGATAGTGTTCTTTTTTTCTTTTATTGTATAAATGCTTCGCACAAAAAATGGAAAGTGAAAAATACTTTTAAATGAATCAAAAAGTTACCCTTTTTAAAGATAGAAGTATTCTTTGAAAGATTTTAATTTCCTATTGCTTAATCTAATAAAATCTTTATATATTTAGTAACAAATTGAGGCATATGTTCTTGTATTGAGGCATATGTTCTTGTATTGAGGCATATGTTCCTATTATTGGATTTGTGATTGGTAGAACAGTATTCTAGTGTAACATGAACAGGCCAACTAAAGTTTGGTCTATTAGAATGTTGCTGGCATTGAGTTGAAGTTACATAGAAGTAAAAGTAACGAGCTCAGTTCTGGTTTGATTTTCAAATTACGGACTGCAGTATGCTTTGGCAGCATTCACTGTTGTTGAGCTGCCTGCATTGGTATTTTTTCTGGTTTTACTCACGTGGAACACAAATGGGAGTCAACTATCCTGTAAATAAGGTTCAAAGAGGACATTCACCCATTTCCTCCTTTGATCATAGAGTAGCACGTTACAATGAATTACAATACAATGAATACAATACACGTAGAAAAGGTTCAAAGAGTAAATTTACCCCTTTTCCTCCTGTGAGGGCATAGTAGCACGTAACCCCATGGTGGATTACGGGTAACCTAGAATCAGCTATAAATCTGCTGAATCAGTGGCGAACATCTTAGGATTAAACGTCCAGCATTTTAAATAATCCTTCCGATATATTTTGCTTTAAATTATTACAAAAATTACACATTATTATTAATTGTCATACATATTTCATACAATACTTTATAAAAATAAAGGAATATATTATTGAGATTATTACTGGAAAATTATAATTTTTGAGCAGAGAAAAGACAAATTTTAAATTCAGAATTCTCAATATAGTCTATACCATCTGGATATTTTACATTTATTTCAGATTTGAAGATTGAAAATAAGGTTTGATAATAATATCTCATTAGTTCAAGTCTCATTCACAGTTGCGCTGTTATTAAATACACAATGATTATAATTATAATTTCATAGAAGAAAAATTTATAAGTTGTTGGATAATGATAAATTTTCAACCTTGAATGAAAGAGAACATGGATGATATCGTCAGGTGTTTAATGATAAAGACATTCTTATCAACTAAGCATATTTCGCATAAATAAATCTTTTCGGTTAAAATAAACCTTCCAATGAATAAAATTCATTTTAATTAGTTAAAAAAGTTAATATTTATATAGAAAAAAAGCTGTCGATCGTTTCCAATTAAAAGGAAATAATTATCTATAAAAACCTAATGAAGTTAATTGTTTAAAAAGTTTCTTTAGCATTTATTTGCTACAGAAATGCTTTTTCTATAGAAATTATTTACAATTATTATTATCTTTGATTGATTTATATTGATATTAGCTTCATGAAAAAATAGAATCCCATATAAAATGAATCTAAAATTTTTATACAAAATCATTTAAAAGTATCAAAGCCATTAGATAAGAAAAACATATTAAAATGAATACTAGATTCATACAGTTCTTATGGCCCACGCCACCATCTGGTATATAGGAAACTTTAAATAAACAATAGTAATAAATCTAATAGTAATATAGTAACTTAATTAATTCTAAAATATTCGAAATGAAAATATTATTTTTATTAGTTTTGGTATAATTAAGATACATCACTTGGATTTTCAATAAGAAAAACGAAACTTTTTAAAAATTCATTTAAACAATGCTTCAGTTATGCATCCATTAATGCATATATTATGCATTATGCATCCATCAATGGATTATTAAAATTATGAGATATTATTCCTCCACGTATGCACAAAGAAACAATTGCGACCCTCCCGGAACTAAAGATCAAAATGGATCAAATAAATAAAGGTATATGCAAAAAGAATAATGACTCTCAATCACATTACAGTTTACAGAATCTCCGGTACAATACGCGAACTGCTTCGATAGGAAGTAGATTTTGCGCATCAACTGAAGTCACTAAATCTCTAAAAGACATTTTCGATCGTATTTTTGTAAAACAGTTTTCATGTTTAACAAAAAGAATTTATCTTTCAAATCCTGTACGGAATTTTAAAGGGCAGAAGCAAACCTTTTGTAATGAATTCAAAATTTATTCCTAAGAAGATAAATGATGGATAAAAACTGAACCTAAACATCATTTATCAGGATATCCTTTCATCTTCTGTCTTTTAGCCATTTAGGAGTGTCTTTCTGAAAGCATCATGCCTAGAAGAATCTTAACCTTTTAAGCGCGTTCATTTAAAAATCTAATTTATTTCATGATCTTTTTCTTGGTGATTGATGATCCATTTAATTGATTCCTTTTTCATAGAAAATGAAATTGTCTGTTTATCCACAGATTCACCATTGATTTCAAATTCCGGTTGGCTGACAAGATTTTTGTCAGATAGATTTCAGGGCTGTAGTTTTTAAATTCTGGATAGAATGAAAACATTTAATCACTTTAACTTAGCAGTGAGATTTCACAAAATTTCACAGAGGGGCGCGTGTAACTTGAAGATAAGCCACGGACGTGGAGTAACAATGCCCCCTCAACGCTCTACGATCATATTAGACCGGGAGCTACTTTTAAAAAGTTGATTCGAACCACTTCAAACAACCATGGCACCGCCGGGACTCGAACCCAGCTGTGGTACCAAGCGCCAGAGCGCTAGCCACTCGGCCATTCAGGCCCGTATTCAAGAACATGATTTCGCGATTATCTTACAGTCCGCCCATTCTTAGAACATCTCATTAAACATAATTAAATATCCGATAATAAAGAAACTAAGATATCAGAGGTACAAACATATAAAATTGTTCTTAATTCCATTTCTCTTAATTGGGAACAATTTTATTCATAAAATTGGTAGAAAATTAAAATAATTCAAACTTTTTAATTTTCTGCCAATTTAAAATTTAATTACACGGATTTCATTTGTTAATTAATCTTCTGCAATTTATCAACATAAAAAAATAGCGTTTTCTGCGCCACGTATGTTAGTGTAGAGTACCTGAGAACTATTGGAAACATTACAAATTATTACAAAAACAACTATAGAAGAGATTAAAGAAAAATGCTTTTAATAATTTATGTAACCATAACAGTTAACAAATTTCGATGTGAGATTCTTGATTGCTCATTTTATGACAAAGCCATTTTCATTTTAAGTCGTTTTGGAAAACTTTTGATAACTAATTGAAATAAAGCAGATGTATGATTCTTCAATTTCTGTAAATTAGTACAAGACATCTTTTGGATTCAACCTTTCACCAAATAAAAAATACTGGAAGGTATCATTTCTTAACTCTCACGATGCATAGCATGAAATTGAATATAGCTTGGATGCATTACAAGGAATCAAAGGATCTTGTATCGAAATTTATTAATATTTATAGTTACATTGTAAATTGAAAGTAAATAAATTTTATTTCTCCCTTTTCTGTTTTCTTTTACAAAATTTTGTAATGTGTCTGTTAATTCTCCGACACTCTGTATTTATATACATGTAGAAAAAAACCAAATACATGATAATAATCTTGAGTAATTGAAAAGAACAATTTATACAACTTTATCTGATAAATATTCAAAGAAAATTACAATTATTAGAGTACAATTAGTACAATTATTATAACCAAAAAGAATTCTCTAGATCGGCGGAAAACTCATAACCACTTGGAACCAAGAGATTAATGAAAACAAGAAATCTTACAGAATGATTAAAAGCAGACCTTTACTCCTCGCTTTTTTAACTACAAGCGCTATCTTTTCTCTTTTTTCTTTTTAGCAATAAATATTATAATAGCTTTAATTTTTTATTCAATTTCATTTATATTCGCAATATATGAATAGCATGGTTATTTTGAATATGAATATAGCATGGTTAATTAAAATATTCAGAAATTTTGCTATTATTTGTTGTAATTGTACATTATATTAAAATAAATGATAAACTGACATACCAAATATTTAATTTATTATTGAAAAGAAACCCCAAATAAATATAATTAATCACCAGTAAAATGGGAGTTTTATTTCGATGTACAATCAGAAATTTGTTCTAGTTTATTAAAGAATATTTGGCTTTCAGCTCGTGAATTGATACATAATCAAATAAAAACAAAATCAATGACGCTTAAATGCCTTTTGTCAAAGAAATCAGGATTTTTATAATTTAAAATTGGGGAATCGTTTATAACACAGGAACATCAATAGTAATAATGGAAATAATTATAATAAAATTTGTGTTGATCAAAAATTCTTCCCCATTATTTTTTGTAAATATATAATTTTTATATGTGAAAATATGTCGACCCGTTGGTTCATCCCATACAGTTTGAGAATTATTTTAAATTTACCCAACTCTGTATAAAGGAAACGAGGGAGCCCTCGGGCTTCATCATTTCTGACAGCAATGATGTTGGTATGGATTCGAACTCTCATGGTCTTATATGCGCGTGTTACCGTTTAGCTATGATCCAGGGGGCCACAACTCTTATTGCAATGTTTCCGACATGCCCTTAATAACCATGTATCATTTAACCACATGTCTCTTGACATATATAACGATGATAACGACATTGATGACATTTTTATACCTTAAGACAAGTATTGGAAAATCATTTAGCTAAGGATATTATTATTTACTTCACCCTGTATTTTAGTAAGTGCTTCAAATGTTTTTAATGTATTTTGGACTTTAAAAATATTTTGCTGAATTATATTCAAAAATAAAAGTGGAAATATAGAAAAGTCTATGTATATAAAAAGCTTTACTGTAATTTTTTGAAGAAACAAGTTTATTTATATAACTAGTATAATATTTTAAGTTAAATTTTGGTTAATTAATAGTTAAGTAATTATGTTAATTATTAATTAATTAATTATTAAGTCTTAACTTATTAAAGTTAAGATCATGTGTAAGAAGTTAGACTTTATCACAACAAATTCTCTAATGTAGAATGAGCAATTTTTATTGCAAACAAAGTTTTAATCTTTTGAATTAGAATTAAAAAAAAAATTTTAATTTTTCCCTTTGAATTCACTTGGTGTTTTGAGATTTATACTGATCAAGCTGCTTTATTTCAATTTATCCAAATATCATATAAATAAGAGACACTGTGATGATGTAAGATAAATAATAATTAAACAACTAAAAAGTTCAAAATTCATTAATCCAGTCTTTTATGGATTTGTGGAAGACTGATCATGTATTGAGCTTTTGAATGAAATGATTCAAATTTTGAATGAAATGAAATAGTACACGGTATTTTTGGCCACCAAAAGAAAATAAATAAGCATAACTAAACATATAAATTAGATGAATGCATAAAGCTATTGATAAACTAAATAACAACACTACAAAATTGGAAAGATAAGAAACTTTGAATAGTACTTATTACAAACGGGAAACAACATAAAAGATTAAGTTCCTTGTTGATGACAAGATTACGAGACTTTTCGTACAAGATAAAAGAATTTATAATTTTTGTATTTTAAGATGTTTTAAAATGGGCCACTCTTTTAAATGTTTGTATATGTATCACAAGCTGTTTCTCCATATGAATGAATTTATGTAACCAGATCTTTAGCTATGAATCTTTGCTTTGCGGTATTTAAAATTTAGCATGTTTCCTAGTTTCGTAGAATTTAAAAGGATTGTCAAAGAATGGATTAAAATGATTGTCAATGCGTTGTTTATTGGTATCTACATCATTAATGTATTGGAAAACTTTAAGAAAAGATCTTAAGAATAAGATTTCTGTGAATTTCTTAGGACAATGAGACTGTCATTTGTATTCACAGACTGTCATTGAAAGGAAAGGTTCTTAGACTCGAATTCTAAAAGTGAACCGTCTGAATAAAATTGTATGGATCTGAAATCTTTACCAGCATTGATAAAGTATTACATATTGGTATTGCTCAAAACAATTAGATAATACTATGGGTTTAGTAAGAAATAACCCAATAACCGACTACAATTTTAACAATCATGGAATAAAAGAAGTTAAAAACAAAAATTGTCAAATTTATAAAGTTGGGAATATACAAATTTTGTGAACTATCTAGAAAACTACCTAGATATGTAAAGAGAGAGACCAGAAAAATGATAATGTTTTAACAACATAATTTTTTCTAGTTTTCTAGCTGAATCTGTAGCCTGAGAATTATCAATCGTTTACAAACTGAATAAAAGTAATCCGTTATAGTGGAAGCCTTCGAGTAACCCAAAGTGTCATTTAGACCTTGAAATTGGCATTTAGAAAATGGGAATATAAAAGATCACCACAAGGTTGCAGGCAGGCGACATCGCAAAATGATGATGAGTATTTAGCTCTGATAGCTATAAGAAACCGTACTATGAAAGCCCCTTCCCTGCAACAGCATCTTCAGAGGGTATTGACTCCACAGTTTCGACACAAACTGTTCAAAACCGACTCCATAAGGGTATATTATTATAAGTTCATAGATCAATGATTTCTATTTCGTTAACAATGAGTCCCCCAAAGCTGTTAGCAGAAGTCATCTGATTTGGGGGCGAGAGTTGAAACAGGGAAGCTCATAATCTGTAGAGAACCGGGAAATCGTAAAATGCAAATTGTGCACAAAATTGCCCAATTTCGAGAAGTGAAAATGTAGGCTGGAATCACTATATTCCGACTTATATTTCAGGAATGGATATACAAGTCCGAATACCCCTGACGGCTCAGAGATATAGGGAGGAGATTCTGAGACCTATGGTTACTACACTGCAACAATCGGGAATGAATTCCTTCACATGGGCGTTAACGACAAGCCACATCGTGCTCGTTTAAGGAAATTTCCTTTTCGGTGATGGAATCCTTTAAATGGATTAGTCAGCAAATTCTACAAACTTGAACCCAATCGAACATGATGTACATGAGGGCATTCTCGTGAGAAGATTTTATAGTGGTTTATTACTCTCAGAAACAATGTAGCAACTGGGAAGTTTTCTTTTACGGGAGTAGGAGAGATTAATTCAACTACTCTTAGATAATCTCAATGATTCCATACCTCATAGACGTACATTATTTCGAAATGGGCAGTTTTCCTCTTATAGAAACTCAGTTTTATCCGAAAAATACCATACTTTTTATTCATTTTTATACGTACGAATTGCAAATTTTTTTGTTAATTGACAAATGTAGTGTATATTATTTAATATATAAAATTTCATTCATTTATTGATTAATTTTTAACTTTTGTCATATCCTAGAACACCTATGAATCACATATCAGGCAACAAATCTTTTCTTACTCTGAAGTTTTTGGTAAAACTCCAATTGTCCCTTAATTGTTTTGAATAGTACATTGATGACCATTAATTTCATAAGTTTTTTAGAGTTTGTAAATTGTATATCGTATTTACAAGTAAATATTTTACAAAGAAAGTTATCAACAATATAGTGTCTTTTTTGCAAATAAATTAGCCAAAGATTGTAATTTGTTTTTATCTCTGCAAATACTTCTTTGGGATGATAATTTTTTATCAAAATTGCATAGATCGAATAATTTAGATTTTGATAATTTTTTTTGATGTGTTGATTTAATTTTCGTTCATAGAATAAATAAAGGATTAATTTTATGTTGATTCCTTATTTAAATAATGAAGTATAATTATAAACAAACAACAGTTGAGGAGGGCTGATAATAGGTTTGCATTGTTATGAAAGCTATAGTTAAAAAATAATGATTCATTTATGATGCATTGAAACAGAAGTTTTATTTTTTCAATTGTTGCCGAGTTTAAGGTTTAGAATTTAGTGTTTAATGTTTTTTAAACTAAAAGAGACATTCACTAGGGGAACTGCAATTTTTGGTATTCATGAGACGAGATGCCATTTTGCCTATATTTTGTAAATAACAAAGCTACAGAATTAGAATACCTATACTTTAGAAAAGATTCATTACTATTTGTAGGTTTATTGTAATACAATGATGATATTAGATTTGTTTAGGCTGTAATGATCAATAAAATATTTTATAGATTCTCTATTTACGTTTTGTCTGTCCTCAAAGATCATAACTATTAAAAAACGAAAAAACAAAAACAAATTAGCAGTATGGCTAGTATATATTTTTTGCATCGAAACAATATGGAGTTCGAACGACTTTTTGTGTGTGGAATTTTTAAAGAAGTTATCTTTTGAAAACAGACCACATTTTACTTACAAAAGAAAATTTCAATAAAAACCTAATTATTAACGTCTCTAACCGCTAAAGACTAGCCTATCGATTTGTAATAGAGCCCACAACGATAAATACGCAAAAGTTAACCGCAGGAGGATAAACTGATTCACTGACTTTAAATTGACTTCAACTGTCATCTTCCAGCTATCGACTTTTATTATCTCTTCGTAGGATTTCAGCAAGCTAAAAGCTATGTCGTGCTTTCTTACAGATATTTTTATTGCCCAATTTGTTGTTTTGAAGCAAATTAAAAACACCCCGCCAAAATCTATCTGCCACCGCCAAAAACATTGCCAAGATCACCAAATTAATTATTTTTTTTTAACTTGTGTATTGTATAGAACGTATTTTTAGAGTCAACAAAAATTTACTAAATTGAAGCAACTGAAGAATCAAATAAATATAAAAATAAAATTATTTAATATTTATACATAATTTTTGAAACAATATAACCTCGTTTAAATCCTATCAAATAAGTAAGCAAAAAACTAAATATCGAATGAAGATTAAAAAGTATGACTAAAGATTCAGAATAGAAATTAAATTAACGAAACGATTAAAAAATGTTCAATCTTCTAACAAATATTTTATTTCTAGAAAATATATAAAAACTAAGTTATTTGCATGTAAAATTGATCAACGAGGCATAAATCATAAACTAAACTAGGCATGAAATCAAAATATCCAGTTTAATTATAAAATACGACGAAAAATAACAGGTAATAGAGGCAGACACACTTATATTTCCCATGAGATTTAAAATAGCGTAAACCTTATAAAAATTTAATGGTAAAGATATTTCATCTAACTTGTTGTTAAATACACATCAGATGCAACTACGTAGCATATATATAAAACATCAAATCTTTTAATATAATGACAAAATCATTTTTATTCCGAATAGTTGGTTGCTTGCCAACAAACAGAAAATAGTTTCATTTCTTAGAAATAGAAACTTTTAAATGAAAGAAACGTAGTTAAAATATAATAAATTCTTTGAATATAGATTATATTTTAATTCAATTTTCAATAACACATGACTTAGAAAAATAAAAGGTATAAAGCAGTTTTTAAGCAAATTAATTTAATAACATTAATATAAAATGTATTATATCAAAATTTCCATAAAATAAATGCTGTACCAAAAAAAAATATTATGGGCATATTTGTGTGAATAATAAGTACACTTTTTAAACATTATAAACATAGTAAATCTTTGAAAAGTAAAAGATAAAAACAAAGCACATTTATCAATTCCACCATCATCCAATGCTAACTAAAAATAAACGCGGCTTAGCTTAGTAACTTTTTAATAGAAATAATTTGTTTTCGTTTTTAAAAAAGTTAATATAATCATTTTCAAATGTTTGCCGTGTTAAAACTTTTGGAAATCAAATTAAAAAATTTCCAACAAAACATGTTTTCTTTAATTTTGCTTTCCCCAAGTTGAGCTAATCAAATATTAGTGTATTGGAAATACTGGAATTATTTATTTGGAATCGTTTTTCCAGTAAGAATCTATTCTAATTGTAAAAACAAAATACAAGATTTCAGGTAAAAAAAAATAGAGAATAGAATCTTTGTATCATTCATGCAAAGAATAGAATCATTCATTCCAACTTAATTTCAATTATCTTTGTCTATTTCTCATCTTACTTTTTCTCTTTTGTTATAAAACAATAGAAATCACTGACACATTTTTTTCCTACAAGTTGTATTTTCTTGAAGTATTTCAATATTAATTGTTCATTCCTTTCTTTTTTTTTAAATTTCTTCCCAGAAATAATATGCAAATGCAAGTGTCTGTCTTTGTAAAATTATTTATCATTTGTTTTGTATACAGAAGTAGAATCTATAATTATTAAATTCATTCACTGATACCTGAGAATTCATTAATTTAATTATGACACGCTCTATTACAAAATCTGATATCTTATTCCTAATAAGTAAAAAAAGACGGTGAATAATTTATTAAGAAGGCATTCATTTTAATAAGATTGATTGCATACCATTTCCAAGCCCGATTCTGACTTACTTAATATGTGTATTTTCATAGATGTATGCATTTGTGTTTTCTTTTCCAATAAACACAAACATAACAAGACAGCTAATATGATTTTCTTCTTGCCCGTACAAAAGTGTGTACCGATCCAAAAAACATTAATAATGTGTTTCTTTCGGACGCTTTGAACTTAATTACAATTCACCGTTTTTGCTTTCAAGGCACATAATTAGCACTTTTTGCTCGAAATGCTGAGAAATAATCCGTAGCCGTGGGCTTTAGGAATTTAAATCGAATGCCCGAGTTCTTAAATCAACTTATTAGTCCAGAAAATATGCTTCAGTTCCCACGTTTAGAAAAACAAGGAGTTAATTGAATTTTAGTCCTCAGAAAGGTGTAAGAAAAAAAGATTTTTGGTAAGTAGTTTCTAAGATTCTATTGTATAACAAAGCAACGCCTGATTTCAGATTCCACAACAGAGGTTTTGGTATGGATTATAAAGGAAACAAGTTTTGTTTTTAAGCTACAAACAGGATGTATAAATTCTGGACTAAGATAAGGAAAAGGGATATTGATTGAGTTAGTTTAAGATTGAAAATTCTGTTTAAAACTTTCAGGAAAAAGTAACTCCACAATTAATGAAAAAGTTGAAGTAGAGTGTTATGTTTCATTAGGCATGTTCTATTTGGTTCAATTAAATGTTATTATTCTGATTACAATGACTTCTTTGATTTAATTAAAATACTGTCCGGTGAATACTGATGCTTTATATAAAGTTCATAATCACTTTTATGTCTTTATATATCAGACAGAAATTTTTCGTTTAATTCTATACAGGTTAAACAATTTCAACAGGTTAATTTCTGATTCAACTGTTTTATTATGTGTAATTATAGAATTTCATCCTTCAAAAGGTTTTACTAATATTTTTAAACTGTATTTCAATATATTGCAGTAGTAAAAAATGAAATAGAATTTATGATTATATGATAGTTAGCCCTCTTTCCACATCTCTTCAAACACATTAGAGGGATCTTTCCTTCTATTGATTTAATGTGCCCATAACCAGTACAACTTTAACGATATCTTTAGGGGGTCCAGTTTTCTTGCTGAGCTTCTTCTGTTTAGAAGCACAATGCATTAACTAGCAGGTCGTTCGAAACTCAGTTTGTAAGAATATTGGCAGTTTTACATTGCTGGATGCGTCCATAATTTTATTGCTATTCATAACGCTCGTATTCTTTGAGTTATTGGTGTTTCAGAATTTTCCTGATAGATGCATCTAAATGGATTTGTGTTGATGCTTAATATGTAACTTTTTATTGACTTGCACTTCCTTGCCCTTTCCAAATTTCAGCTCATTTTTTTATCTTAAAAAGAACTCACACGTGCATAATGCCATCAAATAGACACACGGTGATGTGCTTTAAACTTAGAAATTTATGTCCTATTTCTGAACGGGGGAGGGGAAGAAGAAGCACTTTAAGAGTGTGCTCTCCACATGAAATAGCACTGAATGAAAAATACCCTCACATTTCATAGCTATGATGATCGGTAGTACCCTCTCTTATCATGGATAGTCCCAAGCTCCATAAAGTTTGATTTGAAAATCGAGGAGACGGTTTGGTATATTTATTGGCAATATATTGGCACTCTCTTCTATCGTTCGGTTTTGAAAAAAAAATCTCTTGGTAAATGTACTATGAAATTTCTCCGAGTTTTAAAGTGGGCGAATTTCTTCACGGAAACCCATCTTTTTCTTCCAATATCCAAGAAAATGCATTTATTTCATTTACAGAACCGAAAGAATCTGTAGAGGATATTGAAGTGATGACATTTGTAGTGATATTTGGCGAGAAATATTAAATTTCTCAAACTGTGAACTGGATATTCTTTCTCGCGTTGTCAAGAGAAACAGAAATATGGATGGAAGTGATATAAATTCTGCAAATAGTTGAGAAAGGTTCCGCTCTCACTTAAGGATACAAGTTTGGGGCCGAAATTATTCACATTATTCACTTACATTTCAAAATTGAAAAATGTCTAGGCTGTAGGATATTTTAGTGAAAATTGTGGGTACAAGTTGTTTATAATCTGATGTAATAAAACATAAAAAAAAAAAAAAAGAAGAAATGATTACTTTTGAAATAATATTTTTTGGAAAAAGGAATTGGTGCTAGATTTAGCCAGGAAAAGAGAGAAAGCATGCCTACTCTAATACAAGTAAAGACGATAAAGAAATAGGAATCGTATAAAAGAATTTCCAAAAAAAGCATAAGAAAGCCAATTATTTATCAAAATATATTATTTAACCCAAAAGAATTAAACGATACAGTTCGAATCGATTTAATGATCTAAGAATTTAATTTTCACAAACAAATTCCACGACAAATTCTTCAAAATTCGGCTACTTTTCCCATAATGTATTTTTTACAAACTATCCTATTTTCATAACTATCTGAATCAAATTTTAAATAAATATTAATTTACTGTAATTAGTTTACTTTTGCTTTAATGATGTTGTACTTGAAAGATCAACAGTTATTTTTTGGGCTTGAAGTGTTATAAAATAATTAATTATAAATGAAATACTGAATAATTCACAGAACAATAAGTTATTTTTTTGGTTTACATAAATCTTGTTCAGGGTAATGCAGTTTAAATAAAATAAATGAAATAAAGATTAATAAAAATAAACAACACAATTTAGGAACATAATATTTTGTCTAATCTTTTATCTTATAAAGCTTCACACAAAAAGTAGAACACTTGAAAACAATTCTTTTAAAGGAGTCAAAAGTTACCTAATTATTACCTAATTACCAGAAGTATTTTAATAAATGAGTAGTAAGATTTAAGAAAAGTAGTTAAGTAAGTTTTTTAAGATAAGTAGTAATATTTCAATTTTATATCGCTTGCTAAACACACAAAATGTTTTGGAAAATAATTAAATTGAAAAAATATGTTCATATCATTGATTTGTGATTAGTAGAATAGTATTCTAGCTTAACATGAACCTGGCAAGTACAGTTTGATCGATTTTGCCTTGCTGGCATTGAGTTAAAGTTACATAAAATAATTACGAGTTCAGTTCTGGCTTCATTTAAATAGAGCAATTTAAAATTACAGACTGCAGTGTGCTTTGGCGGCATCTACTGTTGCTGAGCTGCCTGCATTAGTATTTTTCAGGTTTTCCTCGCATATAACAAAGAGTCAGTTATCCCCCAGAAAAGTTTCAAAGAGGACATTCACTCTTTTCCTCCTGTGAGAGTAGAGTAGCACGTTAAGTAACCCGGGATCCACCATGGGGTAGAGTCAGCTACAGATCTGCTGAATCAGTGATAAATGATCTTAGGGTTAAGCGTCCAGCATTCAAAATAATCCTTTCGATATATTTTGCTTTAAATTATTACAAAAATTACACAGTATTATTGGCTTAACTGGTGAAAACCGTAATTACTTTCTTGCTAAGTACATGATAAAAACCAAACGTACTTTCTTGCCAATCCAATATTAATGTTCATACATATTTCATACACCACTTTATAAAAATAAAAGAATGTTAACTAGAATGTTACAGGAAAATTATAATATGGGAACTGAGATGAGAATTCTGAATTTAAAAATTGTCTTAATATAGGCTATACCAGTCGAATTATTTACAATTAATAACTATTTAGATTACTTATTTATTTGAGATCCAACGATTGAAAATAATCTTTGATAATTATTTAATCACCATTATCATTTAGGAATAAAGCCAAGTAAAATATCAAAATAGAATTTTAAAATCAACTCCCGATTTCTCTAAAGTTAGTCTTTGCGTCTCATTAACAGTTACGTTGTTATTAAATGCACAATAATTATAATTACATAGAAGAAAAATATACAAGTTGTTCGATAATGATACGGTATAAAGTTATCAACCTTGAATGAAGAGAATATGGATGATATCATCAGGTGTTTAATGATAAAGATATTCTTATCAACTGAGTGTATTTCGCATAAATAAATCTGATCTTTTTGGTTAAATTAATAATTTTAATTGAATAAAGTTCATTTTAATTTTCAAGTAGTTAAAATGATCGATATCCTCATTTCTATATATATATTATCTTAAAAATGAAATAATTAACTAAAAATTAATGAAGTTAATTGTTTAAAAGTTTCTTTAGCATTTATTGCTTGGTCTCTGTAGAAACTATTTACAATTTATTAACTTTAACTGATTTATATTGATACTTGCTTCATGAAAAACTAGAATCCTATACAAATAAATCTAAAATTTAATAAAAAATCCTTTAAACGTATCAAAGCCAGTAGATAAGAAAACCATATTAAAATTAATTCTGGATTCATACAGTTCTTGTAACCCACACCCTTCTCTATTGCATAGGAAATTTTAAATGAAAGTAGTAATAAATATAATAATGATATGGCAAGTAAATTAATTCTAAAATATTCATAATAAAAGCATTTTTATTAGTTTTCGTATAATTAAGATACATCGCTTGGATTTATAATAATAACGAAACTCTTTAAATATTCATTTAAACAATGCTTCAGTTATGTATTCATTAATGCTTATATAATGTATCATGCATTCATCGCTGGATTATTAAAATTGTGAGATATTATTCCTCTACGTATAAATGATGTATAAAAATTGAACCTAAACATCATTTATCAGGATATCTTTTTATCTTCTGTCTTTTAGCCATTTATCAGTGTCTTTCTGAAAGCATCCAGCCTATAAGAATCTTAACCTTTTAAGCGCGTTCATATAAAAGCCAATTTTAAAAATCTAATTTATTTCATGATCTTTTTCTTCGTGATTGATGATCCATTTAATTGATTTTCATAGAAAATGAAATTGTCTGTTTATCCACAGATTCACCATTGATTTCGAATCCCGGTTGGCTGAAAAGATTTTGTCGAATAGATTTCAAGGGTTGTAGTTTTTAAATTCTGGCTAGAACGAAAACATTTAATCATTTTATCTTAGCAGTGAAATTTCACAAAATTATGCATATATATTTCTGAGCTAAATAGTCGCCACATTAGTTGATTATTAGAGTTTTACATAATTTTTTTATGAAGGATCTTGTTCTTCAAGTATTAAACCACAAAAAATCCCTGATAAATTGATTGATGACTTATTGTTTACCTGAAGGTGTTTAGAGGTAAGTGATTAGCAATTGTGAATCATTTAAGACCAAACCCAGAATATCCCTCCCCCACCTATTGTGTCCTACTGTCAATCTGTTGACACGATGCTTTCACATGTTTATCATTAAGTCTTCTTTCTAGTCGTTTCCGAAAACAGTGGTTATATCACACGCCGTTTGTGTTGAGTCGAATTTTTCTGTTTTTGCTCACCAGCTTGGGAAAATTGCCTCTGATGCACCACTGGGCAATATTTTAAATCGCACTGGAATTTTTCTGTCTGCGCACACTTTTGATTTTTAAAATGTTCTCAAAACTGAGTTTTTAGAAAGTCTACAATACGCTTATTATATATAACAAAAACTTAACTAAGATTTGGTAGTTGGAGCATAGACTCAATCGAGTTTTTTATTTTTGATCGTTTTCATTCAATTAATTAAAAATGTTACTTTAAAATACACTTAGCTTAAATTGCTTACATTTCTCGGGGATTTCGAGATTAGATGCTTGTGTGTTAACCATAAAGTGGACCAGTTTTCTTTAAAACGATGTCAAGAACTGTGCATCTTCCTTTATCTCAAGTAGGTGTAGAGTACAATACTTCCCATGGAATAACATTGAATATGCTACAAATCTGCAAAATTAAATGCGAGTGACATTGTCAAGTGCTGTGCAATAGAAAAGAAAATGTAACGACATATTATAAATCATAAAAATGTATTTCATTAAAAATAACCTGATGTTCCATGTAATATCATGTGTGAAATACAATAATTAAGCATCTGCACCATCTTTAAACCATTAAAAAAGAGGTTTGAAATAAGCATTCTTGGAAAAAATAGACAAAAAAATTCCTTACACTTCCAATATGACTTAGTATAAAACACGAATCAGTATGACTGCATTCAAGCACTTGATTTCAAGATTATCTTTTCCTATCAAATATAAATAAGTAAGGAAAAATAAATATCGAATGAAGATTAAAGTATGAATAAAAATTCAGAATTGAAATTAAATTAACGAAATGATTAAAAATATTTAATCTTTTAACAAATATTTTATTTCTAGAAAATATATAAAAACTGTAAGTTATTTGCATATAAAAATGATCAACGAGGCATAAATACATAAACTGAACTAGGCATGAAACCAAACTATCCAATTTAATTATAAAATACGATGAAAAATAACAGGTAATCGAAGCATACATACTTCTTATATTTTCCATGAGATTTAAAATAGCTTAAACCTTATGAAAATTTAATGGTAAAGATATTTCATCTAACTTGTTGTTGAATACACATCAGAGGCAACTACGAAGCATATATATAAAACATATCTTTTTAATATAATGACAAAATCATTTTTTATTCCGAATAGTTGGTTGCTTGCCAACAAACAAAAAATAGTTTCATTTCTTAAAAATAGAAGTTTTAAATCAAAGAAACATAGTTAAAATATAATAAATTCTTTTAATATAGATTATATTTTAATACTAATTTTCAATAACATTTCATTTAGAAAAATAAAACTTGTAAGGCAGTTTTCAAGCAAATTAATTTAATAACGTTAATATAAAATTTATTCCATCAAAATTTCCATAAAATAAATGCTGTAGCAAAAAATTATTATGGCTATATTTGTGTGATTAATGAGCACACTTTTAAACATTATAAACATAATAAATCTTTGAAAAGTAAAATATAAAAACAAAGCCCATTTATCAATTCCACCATCATCCAATGTTAACTAATAATAAACGCGGCTTAGCTTAGTAACTTTTTTAATAGAAATAATTTGTTTTCGTTTTTAAAAAGTTAATATAATCATTTTTCAAATGTTTGCCGTGTTAAAACTTTTCGAAATCAAATTAAAAAAATTTCCAACAAATCATGTTATCTTTAATTTTGCTTTCCCTAAGGGAGCTAATCAAATAGTAGTGTATCGGAAATACTGGAATTATTTATTTGGAATCGTTTTCTAGTAAAAATCTATTCTAATTGTACTTTTCTTAAAAAATTTCTAAGAAAAAAACAAAAAAATTACGATTTCTAGTTACAAAGATTCTATTATCTAGTTTTTTTATCATTCATGCAAAAGAATAGAGCCATTCATTCCAACTTAATTTCAATTATCTTTGTCTATCTCTCATCTTACTTTTTCTCTTTTGTTATAATCAATAGAAATCACTGACGCATTATTTTCCTACAAGTTGTATTTTCTTGAAGTATTTCTATATTAATTGTTCATCCCTTTCTTTTTAAATTTCTTCCCAGAAATAATATGCAAATGCAAGTAACAATCTTTGTATAATTATTTATTATTTATTTTGTACACAGAAGTAGAATCTATAATTATTAAATTCATTCACTGATACCTGAGAAATCATTAGTTTAATTATGACGCTCTATTACAAAATCTGATATCTTATTCACAATAAGTAAAAAAAGACGGTGAATAATTTATTAAGAAGGCATTCATTTTAATAAGATTGATTGCATACCATTTCCATGCCTGATGCTTACATATTTAATATGTGTATTTTCATAGATGTATGCATTTGTGTTTTCTTTTCCAATAAACACAAACATAACAAGACAGCTAATATGATTTTATTCTTGCTTGTATAAAAGTGTGTACCGGGATCCAAAAAAACATTAATAATTTGTTTCTTTCGGACGCGTTGAACTTAATTACAATTCACCGTTTTTGCTTTCAAGGCACATAATTAGCACTTTTTGCTCGGAAATGCTGAGAAATAATCCGTAGCCGTGGGCTTTAGGAATTTAAGTCGAATGCCCGAGTTCTTAAATCAACTTATTAGTCCAGAAAATATGCTTCACTTCCCACGCTTAGAAAAACAAGGAGTTAATTGAATTTTAGTCCTCAGAAAGGTGTAAGAAAAAAAAAAAAAAGATTTTTGGTACGTAGTTTCTAGAGATTCTATTGTATAACAAAGAAACGCCTAATTTGAGATTCCACAACAGAGGTGAACGGTTTTGGTATGTATTATAAAGGAAACAAGTTTTGTTTTTAAGCCACAAACAGGGTGTAAAAATTCTAGAACAAAATAAGGAAAAGGGATATTGATTGAATTATTTTTTTTGAAAGTTATAAACAAAATTTTCAATCTTTTTCATTAATTGTGGAGTTGTTTTAAAAGTAGAGTATTATGTTTCATTAGGCAGTTTCTGTTTAGTTCAAATAATTTGTTATTATTCTGATTATAATGACTTCTTTTGTTGCAATTAAAAGATTGTCCAGTGAATATTGATGCTTTATATAAAATTCATTAATACTTTTAATGTCTTTACACGCTAGATCAGACAGCAATTTTTCGTTTAATACTATGCAGGTTATACAAAATTGTCATGAAACAATTTCTGTTTCAACTGTTTTATCATGTGTAATTATTGAATTTCATACTTCTTAAGTTTTTGCTAATATTATTAGAAAAATGAAATAATATTAGTGACGTTATTTAAGAATTATAAACATTACTTCAAATTATATGCACCACTCCTTTGTGTGTATATATTTGAAACTGATTTTTGTCATTTCTCTCACAGACTTTATGGATGACAAAAAGTGCTTTTGTATAATAGCTAAAAGTTTGGACGGAAATTTCAGAGTACGGAAAATAACTTGTTAAATAACCGTGCTTTAAAAAGCTGTTTATTCGAGAAACCGCACCAAACATGTATTTAATTTCTCCTATTTAATGATATATTTTACAAAATCGTGTATAAATCTTTACTAAAAATGTTTGAGCAGGAATTTTTAAGAAAATATATCCTTCACTTTAGAAACAAAAAAAAATTCAAAATTAAGCATTCAATAGTGGTAAACAAATTTCCTCTTTATTTTTAAAAATTTGCTAAATTACAGTAAGTTTGCTTTTTTGTAATTGAACATTTTCTACAAAAGGCGCAATTTTTCATTTTTTGTTAATATTTCTTTTTAAAATAATAATATATGAATTCATTAAAAAGCACTAAAAGAACTTTGAATAATTCCTTTCTCTTTCAAATGAAAAGAAATTAAAAATTTAGTCATCAAAATTCCAAATTGTGTTCTATAATCCGCCTCTTTTCACCAAAGCCTACAAAAGACTTACAAAAAGAAAGAAAGACTACAAAAGAAATTAAAAACATCACCCAAAAGGAAACAAACAGCTCACCTAAATTCCCTCCCAATTCAAATGCGCTCTTTTCACTTAACTTGTTCTTTCGGTGAAGTTTTCTTAAGACAAGGAAGACGATACAATGAAAAGTTCCCTTTGAAAAAATATTACCGTAAAAGCTTTTATTCAAATAAAAGAAATGAAATATGGGTCGGCGAAACGGTGTACACTGACTGAAGACCTGGAGTGACGAATGAGTCTGTTAGAAGCTAACACTCGAAACGAAATGAAAAAAAAAAAAAAAAAAAAAGCGAAATAATATGAATTTTCATGAGGGTACTTCGCTTGTTCGGGGATCTTTTCTTTTTTCCCAGAACATTGGATGCACTCTGCAAAACGGAATTGGAAAAGTAGCTTTTATTTGAGTAGCTGTCGAGAGGAAAGTTATTTATCGCTGAAAGACGTATTTCTTGAATTTTCACTTTGCCATCACTCTTACACGGCTTTGTAGAGGACAAAAAATGCTTACGTATAATAGCTAAAAGTTTGGACGAAAACTTCAGAAGTACGGAAACGCTTGTTAAATAACCGAGCTTTAATAAAAAATCTGTTTATTTCAAGCATGTCGCAGTTTTCAAACAATTAACCGGCAATGTCCGCATTATCAGAGAGATTATTGAAATTAAGAAAACTGTTTTTTTAAACAAGTTTTCAATTCGCTGCATTGGAAGTTTTGTTTGGTTGTTTCAGAATCCAAGAAAAAAAAAGGGTTAGGTTGAGTATTTTCTTTTCTACATATTTTATAAGAGTATTGCCCCAAAATTTGTTGAATGATAACGGACTTTTGTCATTTCTCTCAAACATTTTATGGATGACAAAAAATTCTTTCGTAAAATAGCTAAAAGTTTGGAAGGAAACTTCAGAAGTACGGAAAATAACTTGCTAAATAGCCCATGCTTTAAAAATTCTGTTTATTCAAAATGCCGCACGAAACAAGTATTTAATTTCTCACATTTAATGATAAATTTTACAACATCATGTATAAATCTTTATATTCAAATTTCTAAAAATAAATCCTCCAGTTTAGAAAATTTCGGAAATTATGTCTATTTTTGTTAAGTATCCAATATTGATATATAAATTTCTTTATTTTTTTAAAAATTGTTAAATTAGAAAAACTAAATTTACTGTAATTTAGAATTTTTTAATTTTATAGAAACGCTAAAAATTTTCATTTCTATAATTTTTTCATTTTTAAAAATAAGCATGGATAAATTAATTAAAAAACAACAGATAAAGCTCGAATAATTTATTTAACTTCGAAACGAAAAAATTAAAAATTTAGTGATCCAAATTCCAGATTGTGTTTTATATTCTTCTTTTTCATCTAAATCCTACAAAAGACTTAAAGAAATTAAAAACATCACCCAAAGGGAAACAAACACCTCACCGCCTGTCCCCTCCCAATTCAAATGCGCGCTTTTCACTTAACTTGTTTTTCGGTGAAGTTTTTCTTAAGACAAGGAAGACGGTACAATGAAAAGTTCCCTTTGAAAATATTACCGTAAAAGCTTTTATTCAAATAAAAGAAATGAAATATGGGTTGGCGAAACGGTGTACACTGGCTGAAGACCTGGAGTGACGAATGAGTCTGTTAGAACTTAACACTTGAAACGAAACGAAAAAAAAAGGAAATGATATGAATTTTTCATGAGGATACTTCGCTTGTTCGGGGATCTTTTATTTTCCCAAGAACATTGGATGCACTCTGCAAAACGGAATTGGAAAAGTAGCTTTTATTTGAGTAGATGTCGAGAGGAAAATTTTTTATCGCTGAAAGACGCAATTCTTGAATTTTCAATTTGCCATCTCTCTTACACGGCTTCGTAGAGGACAAAAAGTGCTTTCATATAATAGCTAAAAGTTTGAACGGAAACTACAGAAGTATGGGAAAATAACTTGTTAAATAATCGTGCTTTAATAAAAAATCTGTTTATCCGAAACATCTTGCAGTTTTCAAACAATTAACCGGCAATGTCTGCAATATGCGTGAGAGATTTTCGAAATTAAGAAAACAAATTGTTTTTACACAAATTTTAAATTCGTTGCATTTTAAGTTTTGCTTGGTTGTTTCAGAATCCAAGAAAAAAAAGAATTAGGTTGAGTATTTTTCTTTGAAATAGTTTTTAAGAGTAACGTCACAAAATTGGAGAAAATTTCAAAATTAAATATCTAATATTGATAAATAAATTTCTTTATTTTTTAAGAAAATTGTTAAATTACAAAAACCAAATTTACTGTAATTTGCATATTGAAATTTTCTACAAAATTCGAAAATTTTTCATTTTTTAAAATAAGAACATATGAATTCATTAAAAAGCAATAAAAAATTTCGAATAATTTATTTCTCTTCCAAATGAGAAAAACAAAAATAAATAAAAATTTAGTCACCAAAATTCCAGATTAAGTTGCCTCTTATTTTTCACCAAAGCTTACAAAAGAGATAAAGAAATTAAAAACATCACCCAAAAGAAAACAAACAGCTCACCCCCTTTCCCCTCCCAGTTCAAAAGCGCGCTTTTCACTTAAACTTGTTCTTTCAGTGGAGTTTTTCTTAAGACAAGGAAGGCGGTACAATGAAAAGTTGCTTTGGAAAATATTACCGTAAAAGCTTTTATTCAAATAAAAGAAATGAAATACGGGTTGGCGAAAGAGTGTACACTGGCTGAAGACCTGGAGTGACGAATGAGTCTGTTAGAACCTAACACTTGAAACGAAATGGGGAAGAAAAAAAGCGAAATGATATGAATTTTCATGAGGGTACTTCGCTTGTTCGGGGATCTTTTCTTTCCCCAAGAACATTAGATGCACTCTGCAAAACGGAATTGAAAAAGTAGCTTTTATTTGAGTAGTTGTCGAGAGGAAAGTTATTTATCGTTGAAAACGTAATTCTTGAATTTCCAATTTACCATTTCTCTTACATGGCTCCGTAGAAGACAAAAAGTGCTTTCGTATAATAGCTAAAAGAATGGACGGAAACTACAGAAGTATGGAAAATAACTTGTTAAATAGCAGAGCTTTAAAAATCTATTTATTCGAAACATCTCGCAGTTTTCGAACAATTAACCGGCAATGTCTGCAATATCCGTGAGATATTTTTGAAATTCAGAAAACTAATTTTCTTACATAAGTTTTATATTCGCTGCTTTGGAAGTTTTACTTGGGTATTTCGCAATCCAAAAAAAAAAGGGTTAGGTTGAGTATTTTTCTTTTAGATAATGTTTAAGAGTATTGTCACAAAATGTGTTGGATGATGACTGATTTTTGTCATTTGTCTCACAAACTTCACGGATGACAAAAGTGCTTCCACATATTAGCTTAAAATTAGATGGAAATTTCAGAAGCTTGGAAAAAACTTGGTAAGTCGCTTGCTTAGAATTTTTTGTTTTCTTCTATTGAAGGGCGCTTACTCTTGGAAGTGTTATCTGAAGGTAATCTACTTTTTCTGCTGTATTTGTGGTATATTATCTATAAAATGAGATTTCTCATTAAAAAAAAAAAAAAAGGCAGCATTGCTTTGAGAAGTCCGTTTTTCAGGAATTTCAACTTTTCGTAGTTCTCAAAGGATATGAAGGATATCAGTAAAATTGGCTAGTTAAAATTGGCTTCTAAATAAAAGATAGTTAATCTTTTTTATCCATAATGCATGCAATTAAGTTAGCTGAATTATAAGTTTTTACCTGTTGTTTCTATGTTCAAGAAAAAAAAAAAATAATGATGAACAGTTTTTGTCTATTTTTTTCAACTGTGTTTCAATATATTGCAATAATAACAAAATGAAATAGAATTTATAATTACATGATAGTTATGCTAGATAGTTATGAAATAGAATTTATAATTACATGATAGCCAACCCGCTGAAAAATATTAATAACTTTGAAGAAATTCTTGTTTTTCAGTCTGTTATTGATTGATGTGACATTTGGGGATTCGCACTCTTTCCCCACCACTTCAAACCCAATAGAGGGATTTTTCCATCTATTGATTTAACGTGCCCTTAACCAGTACAACTTTAACAATATCCTTATGGTTAGGTTTTCTTGTTGAGTTTCAAACAGAACTTTTCATGTTTAGAAACCTAATGCAATAACTAACAGGCTGTTTCAAACTCAATTTGTAAGAGTATTGACAGTTTTACATTGCTGAATATCTGTAAAATTGCCTAGGGATCTTCTTAATAAAAGATAGTAACTCTTTTTTATCCATAATACATGTAGTTAGATCCTAGTTAGATTATTGTTATCCGTCTATGTTCAAGAAAAAAATAACGATGAATATTTTTTGTTTATTTTTTCAACTCTATTTCAATATATTGCAATAATAACAAAATTAAATAGAATGTATGATTATATGATAGTTATCCCGCTAAAAATATTAACTTCGAAGAAACTCTGGTTTTTTAGTATGTTATTGATTGATGTAGCATTTGGGAGTTCGCACTCTTCCCCCACCTCTTCAAACACAATAAAGGGATTCCATAATACATGCAGTTAGATTAACTGAATTATAAGTTTTTACCTCTTGTTAAGTTACTTGTTTGTTTCCCTTCTATTGATTTAAGGTGACCATAACCAACACAACTTTAACGACATCTTTGGGGTTCATTTTTCTTCTGAGTTTCGAGCAGAGCTTCTTCTGTTTAAAAGCCCAATGCAATAACTAACAGAACGTTTCAAACCCAATTTGGAAGAGTATTGGCAGTTTTACATAACTAAATATCAGTAAAATTGGCTAGAGATCTTCTAAATGTAAAAATAGTTACTTTCTTTTATCCATAATACATGTACTTAGATTCCAGTCAGATTATTGTTACCTGTCTATGTTCAAGAAAAAAAATAATGGTCAATATTTTTTGTCTATTTTTTTTCTACTGTATTTCAATATATTGCAATAATAATGAAATGAAGTAGAATTATGATGACATGATGGCTATCCCGCTTAAAAAATATTATTAACTTCAAATAAATTATTATTTTTCAGTTTGGTATTGATTGATGTAACATTTAGGGGTTAGCTCTATTTCCCCATCTCTTCAAACACAATAGAGATTTTTCCATTTATTGATTTAACGTGCCCATAACCAGCACAACTTTAACGATATCTTTAGGGTTCGGTTTTCTTGCTGAGCTTCTTCTGTTTAGAAGCCCAATGCAATAACTAACAGGTCGTTCCAAACTCAATTTGTAAGAATATTGGCAGTTTTACATTGCTAGATACGGCCATAATTTTATTGCTATTCATAACGCTCTCGTATTCTTTGAGTTATTGGTGTTTCAGAATTTTCCTTGATAGATGCATCTTACTGGATTTGTGTTGGTGCTTAATATGTAACTTTTATTGACTTGCACTTCCTTGCCCTTTCCAAATTTCCGCTCATTTTTTTATCTTAAAAAGAACTCACACGTGCATAATGCCATCAAATAGACGCACGATGAGTTCTTTAAACTTAGAAATTTATGTCCTATTTCTGAAGGGGAAGAAGAAGCACTTTAAGAGTGTGCTCTCCACATGAAATAGCACTGAATGAAAAATACCCTCATTTCATAGCTATGATGATCGGTAGTACCCTCTCTTATCATGGATAGTCCCAAGCTCCATAAAGTTTGATTTGAAAATCGAGGAGACGGTTTGGTATATTTATTGGCAATATATTACTTTTCCGCTCTGTTCTATCGTTCGAGTTTTGAAAAAAAAAAAACTCTTAATAAATGTACTATGAAATTTCTCCGAGTTTTAAAGTGGGCGAATTTCTTTATGGAAACCCAATCTTTTCTTCCAATATCCAAGAAAAATGCATTTATTTCATTTACAGAACCGAATGAATCTATAGAGGATATTGAAGTGATGGCATTTGTAGTGATATTTGGCGAGAAATATTAAATTTCTCTCACCGTGAACTGGATATTCTTTTTCTCGCGTTGTCAAGAGAAACAGAAATATGGATGGAAGTGATATAAATTCTGAAAATAGTTGAGAAAGGTTCCGCTCTCTTAAGGATACAAGTTTGGGTTAAAAATTATTCACTTACATTTCAAAACTGAAAGATGTCTAGGCTACAGGATACTTCAGTGAAAGTTGTGGGCACAAGTAGTTTATAGTCCGATGTAATAAAACATAAAAAAAAAAGAAATGATTACTTTGAAATAATATTTTTTGAAAAAGGAATTGGTACTAGATTTAACCAGAAAAAAGAGAAAAACATGCTTACTCTAAAGCAAAGAAGATAAGCAGTAGGAACCATATAAAAAGAATTCCCCAAAAACCATATCATTTACATAGCTGTATCGTTTAACAGAAAAGAATTAAGTGATACAGTTCAGTTCGATTTAATGATACTTCGCAGAAATAAATTCCATGACAAATTCTTCGAAATTTGGAACTCTTCACACAATTTATTTTGCATAAACTATCCTACTTTTATAACTATCTAAATAAAATTTTAAATGAATATCAATTTGTGGTATTCAGTTTAATTTTACTGTGATGTTCTACTTGCAGGATCAACAGTTATTTTTGGGCATAATAATAAATGAAATACTGAATAATTCACGGAAGTTTATTTGTGATAACTTTTGATTTACATAAATTTTATTTTTAGGTTAATTCAGTTTAAATAAAATATATGAAATAAAGATTAATAGAACTAGACAACAAATTAGAAACATAATTTTTTGTCACAATAAGATTTAATAATGTTCTTTTATCGTATCATTATCGTATTCTTTATCGTTGTCTTCACACAAAAATAGAACAGTTGAAAAACAAATTCTTTAAATGAGTCAAAAGTTACTCTTTTTAAAGATAGAAGTATTCTTGGAAAGATTTTTTCTATTGCTTGCTAAATACACAAAGAGTTTAGTAGATAAAACTAAATTGCGAATTATGTTCATATGATTGTGATTGGTAGAACAGTATTCTAGTGTCACATGAACAGGGCAACTAAAGTTTGGTCTATTAGAATGTTGCTGGTGTTGAGTTCTGGTTTGATTTAAATATACCAATTTAAAATTACAGACTGCAGTATGCTTTGGCAGCATTCACTGCGGTTGAGCTGTCTGCATTGGTATTTTCTGGTTTTTCTCACGTGTAACATAAATGGGAGTCAAAGAAAGGTAGAAAAGGAAAAGGCTCAAAGAGGGCATTCGCCCTTTTCCTCCTGTGAGCGTAGAGTAGCACATTACCCCATGGTGGATCCCAGGTAACTTAAAGTCAACTACAAATCCGCTGAATCAGTGGCGAATGATCTTAGGGTTAAACGTCCCGCATTCAAAAACAATCCTTTCGATATATTTTGCTTTTAAATATTACAAAAATTACACATTATTAATGGTTTGCAAGAAAGTAATTGCGATTTTCACCATTTAAGCACATGATAAAAATCGAACGTTTTTCTTGCCAATCCAATATTAATATTCATACATATTTCATACATCACTTTATAATGTTAGAAAACTCCGTCTCATCACTCATATGTTAATGAGAATATTACTGAAAATTAAAATTTGGGAACTCAGATAAGACAAATTTTAAATTCAGAATTCTCAATATAGGCTATACCAGTCAAATTATTTACAATTAGTAATTATTTACATTTCTTATTTATTTGAGATCCAACGATTGAAAATAATGTTTGATTATTCAAAAGGATAATGAAAATTAAATAATTTAGTTAAGTAAAACATCAAAATAGATTTTTAAAATCAATTCCTGATTCCTCTAAAGTTAGTTTTTGTATCTCATTAACAGTTTCCAACCTTGAAAGAAGAGAATATGGATAATATTGTCAGGTGTTTAATGATAAAGTTATTCTTATCAACTAAGCATATTTCGCATAAATAAATCTGATTTTTTTTGGTTAAAATAAACCTACAACTGAATGAAAATCATTTTAATTAGTTAAAAAGTTAATTATTTCCCTTTAGTTTGAAACGATCGATATATTAACTATAAAACTAATGAAGTTAATTGTTTAAAAAAGCTTCTTTAGCATTTATTACTAGGTTTCTATAGAAATTATTTACAATTTATTAAATTTGACTGACTAATATTGATATTTGCTGCATCCTATATAAATAAATCTAAAATTTAATGCAAAGTCCTATAAAAGCCATTAGATAAGATAACATTATTAAAATTAATTCTAGATTCATACAGTTCTTATTCATTCAAACTCCCATCTGGTGCACAGGAAACTTTAAATAAAAATAGTAATACATATAATAGAAACATGGCAATAAATTAATTCTAAAACATTCATATTAAAAGTGTCATTTTTATTAGTTTTATTAGTTTGTCATTTAAACAATGCTTCCTTCAGTTATGCATCCATTAATGCATATATTATGCATTATGTATCCATCAATGAATTATTAAAATTATGAGATATTATTCCTCCACCTATGCACAAAAGAAACAATTGTAACCCTCCAGGAATAGAAGATCAAAATGGATTAAATAAAAAAAGTATATGTTAAAGAATATTGACTCTCAATCACATTACAGTTTGCAAAATCTCGGTACAATACGCGAACTGCTTCGATAGGAAGTAGATTTTGCACATCCAACTGAAGTCACTAAATCTCTAAAAGACATCTTCGATCGTATTTTGGAAAACAATTTCCATGTTTAACAAGAATTTATCTTTCAAATCCTGTACGGAATTTTAAAGGGTAGAAGCAAACCTTTTGTAATGAATTCAAAATTTATTCCCTAAAAGATAAATGATGTATAAAAATTGAACCTAAACATCATTTATCAGGATATCTTTTCATCTTCTGTCTTTTTAGCCATTTATCAGTGTCTTTCTGAAAGCATCAAGCCTAGAAGAATCTAACCTTTAAAAGCGCGTTCATTTAAAAGCCAATTTTAAAAATCTAATTTATTTCATGATCTTTTTCTTGGTGATTGATGATCCATTTAATTGATTCCTTTTTTCATAGAAAATGAAATTGTCTGTTTATCCACAGATTCACCATTGATTTCGAATCCCGTTTGCCGAAAGATTTTCTCGGATAGATTTCCAGGGCTGTAGTTTTAAATTCTGGATAGAAGGGAACATTTAATCACTTCCACTTAGCAGTGAAAGTTCACAAATTCTGCATATGTATTTTTTAACTAAATATTAGTCATATTAATTAATTATTAGAGTTTTACATTATTTTTTTCATCAAAAATCTTTTGCTCCACTTATTAAACCACCAAAATCCCTGATGAAATGTCTATCAGGAAGTGTTTTAGAGGAAAGTTATTAGCTTTTGTAAAGCATTTTAGACCAAATCCTGAAACCTTCTTACCCCTTTGTGCCCTACTGTCAATGTGTTGACGCGAGATCTTTCGCAGGCTATCACAGTTATCATCAAGTCTTTCTTAGTCTTTTTCCGAAAACAGTGATCATAACACACACCGTTTGTGTTGAATAGAATCCTCTGCATTTTCTCGCTAACTTGAGAAAATTAATTCTGCTGCACCACTGGGCAATATTTTACATTGTACTGGATTTTTGTCTGCCTGCTCATGCTTTTTGATTTAAAATTGTTCTCAAAATTGAGTTTTTAAAAAGTCATACATTTATTATATATAACAAAAGCTTAATTAAGCTTTGGTAGTTAGTACATAGACTCTATCTAGTTCCTTTTATTTTTTGATTCTTTTCATTTTTTATTTAATTAGCACTATACAAAATGCTACGCTAAAATATATTTAGCTTAAATTTCTCGAGGGGTTTTGAGATTGGATGCTTGTGTGTTAATCATAAACCACATAAAACTCAAAAGTGGGTGAGTTTTCATTAAAAGATTTCAAGGAAGGTGCATCTCCCTTTATCACAAGTAATTCTAGAGTATAATGCTTCTCATGGTATAATAATGGAGAACACTGAATATGCTACAAATCTGAAAAAATTAAGTACGAATGCCAAGAACCTTACAATAAAAAGAAAATGTACCAGCGTATTATAAATTATAACGTATTTCATTAAAATTAGCCTGATGCGCCATGTAGTAATATATAATAATTGGGCATCTACACCATATTTAAAGCGCTAAACAGGAGGTTTAAAATAAGCATTTTTGGAAAAAACAAACAAAAAATTCCTTACACTTCCATATTTATTATGATGTTTAGTATAAAACAGGGATTAGTCCCATATGACTGCATTCAAGAACTTGATTTCGAGATACCTTACATTCCGTCCATTCCTAGAACATCTCATTAAACATAATTAAATATTTGATAATAAAAAAGTAAGTTATCAGAGGTACAAACGTATAAGTAGTTCTTAATTCCATTCCTCTTAATTTAATTGAGACAAATTTAATCGTAAGAATTGGTAGAACATTAAAAATTTCCAAACTTTTTTACATATATTTATAATTTATCAAATATTTTTAAAAAAATAATAATAAAATAAGCAATAATCTTATTTCTTTTAAAAGATTAACTTTAATTAACTCAGTTTCATTTATTAATTATTCATCCGCCATTTATCAACGTAAAAATAAAAACGTTTTTGCAGCACGTATTTTAGTGAAATATGCAGAGTAACTGTTGGAGACATTGGAAATTATTGCAAAAACAACTATAGAACAGTGTTATAATAAGTTATAATGTAACTATAACAGTTAATAAATTTCAATATGAGATTCTTGGTTGCTTATAGCATGGCCAGATTTTCAATTTCAAGTCATCTATTGGAAAACTTGATAAGTTATTGGAATAATAGCAAATGCGATATGTTTCTTCAGTTTCTGTCAATTAGTACAAGGCATCTTTCAGACTCAACCTTTCACCAAATAAAAAAAAATACTGGAAAGTATCATTTCTTAACTCTCACGATGCATATAGCTTGGATGCATTACAATTAATCAAAAGATCTTGTACAGAAATTTATTAATATTTATAGTTATATTGTAAGTTAGTAAATATATTTTATTTCTCCCCCTTTCTGTTTTTACAAAATTTTGTAATGTGTCTGATAATTCTCAGACACCCTATTTTTCATATACGTGCAGAAATAAACTAAATGCATGATAATAATCTTAAAGTTATATAAATTGTTATTTTCAATTACTTATCTGCTAAAGTTTCATTCAAGAAAATCTCGGAGCTTAGTACAATTATTATAACCAAAAATTTCTATATCGGCGGAAAACTCATAACCACTTGGAAACAAGAGATTAATGAAAACAAGAAATTTTTCAGGATGGTTAAAAAAACAGACCTTCACTCCTCGCTTTGTAAGGGAAAAATCTATCTTGTTCTCTTCGATCTTTTTTTAGCAATAAATATTGTAGTAGCTTTAATTTTTTATTCAATTTCATTTATATTCGCAATATATGAACAGCATGGTTATTTTGAATCCAGAATTAAAATATTCAGAATATTGCTATTATTTGTTGTAATTGTACATTGTATTATAATGAAATGATACCTGACATACCAAATATTTAATTTATTATTGAAAAAACCCCAAATAAATATAATTAATCCCAGTAAAATGGGGATTTTAAGATTTAAAAAATTTATAATTATTTAAAATTTAATTAATTATTTAAAATTTTAAGATTTGTTTTTATGTCGCTGATGTACAATCAGGAATTGTATCAGCTTCAGCTTTTTCAGCTTGTGATTTGATACATGGTCAAATAAAAATTCAATGCCACTTAAATGCCTTTTTGTCAAAGAAATCAGGATTTTTATATTTAAAATTGGAAATCGTTTATAACACAGGGAACATCATTAATAATAAAAGGAAATCATTATAAAAAATTTGTGTTTAACAAGTTCTTCCACATTATTTTTTGTAAATATATAATTTTTATATGTGAGAATATGCCGACCCCAGTAGGGTACATATGATGCAGTTTAAGAATTATTTTAAATTCACCCAACTCTGTATAAAGGAAACGAGGAAGTCATCGGGCTTCATCCTGTTTGTAGATTGGACTTTAAAATGTTTTGCTGAATTATATTAAAACTAAAAGTAGATATATTTAAAGGCCGTGTATATAAAAAAAGCTTTACTGTTATTTTTGAAGAAACAAATATAATAGACTATCAAGGATTATTTATTCTAAGTTAAGTAACTTAAGTTAAAACAATAAGTTAAAAGTCTAACTTCCTATAATTGATTTTATCACAACAAATTCTCTAATGCAGAACGAGCAATTTTATTGTAAACAAAGCTTTTTATCTTTTGAATTGATTCATTCGTATACTGACTTAACAGTATACGAATGAATCTAACTCAAAATTTCAGTGAATCAATTCAAAAATTTCAAATTAATCTAATTGAATTCATTTAGAAACATTATAATTTTTGTCTCGAATCGACTTGGTGTGTTGAGATTTATACTCGCGCAGCTGCTTTATTTCAATTTATCCAAATGTTATATAAATTAAAGACACTGTGATGATATACTATAAATTATAATCAAACAACTAGAAAGCCCAAAATTTGATAATCCTTGATAGTCTATTATATTTGACAGATCTGTGTTAAAGGGTACTAATAGATAGTTATGGTTATTATGGCTAAGGGTAAAATTAGGTAGATATTTACATTAGGATTTTCTGTTATTACATTTAGGTATGGTATTACTGTTAGCCAAATATATATATATCTATATATATATATAAGCAGAATAAAAATATAAATTAAATGAATGGATAAAGCTATTGATCAAATAGATAACAGCACTACAAAATTGGTCAGATAAGAAACTTTGAATAACACTTATTATAAACGAAAAATTAGACAAAAAATTAAGTTTCCTGTTGCTGACAAAGTTACGAAACTTTTCGTAAAAAGTGAAGTATTTGTATTTTGAGATATTTTAACATAGGTCGCTCCTGTAAGCGTTTGTAGATGAATCGTAAGCTATTTTTCCATATGAATGAATTTATGTGATTCTTTCAATTTATGCAGGTCTTTCGATAAGAATTTTCGTTGGGGTATTTAAAATTTATCATGTTTCCTATTTTCGTGGAATTTAAAAGGATTGTTAAAGAAATGCGTCGTTAATTGGTATCTACATTCACATTCATGTAAGTCTGGATTTCTGTGAACTTCTTAGGTCAATGATCCTGTCATTTGTATTCACAGACTGTCATTGAAAGGAAGGATTCTTAGATTCGAATTCTAAAGTGAACTATCTGAATAAAATTTTATGGATCTGAAATCTTTTACCAGTATTGGTAACAGTATTGCATATTGGTATTGCTCAAAACAATTAGATAACACTATGGGTTTAGTATGGAATCACCCTATAATCAGTACTACTACGTAGATATATAAGAAAAGACCTGAAAATGACGATAATGTGTATGTTTGTGAACGTTAATGTGTATTTTATAACACATAACACATTTAGACACATAATTTTATAACAATATAACCTCACTTAAATCCTATCAAATATAAATAAGTAAAGAAAAAATAAATATCGAATGAAGATTAAAGTATGAATAAAGATTCAGAATTTAGATTCAATTAACGAAACGATTAAAAATGTTCAGTCTTTTAACAAATATTTTATTTCTAGAAAATATATAAAAACTGTAAGTTATTTGCAATTAAAAATTATCATCGAGGCATAAATCATAAACTGAACTAGGCATGAAACCAAAATATCCAGTTTAATTATAAAATACGATGAAAATAACAGGTAATCGAAGCATACATACTTCTCATATTTCCCATGAGATTTAAAATAGCGCAAACCTTATAAAAATTTAATGGTCAAGATATTTCATCTAACTTGTTGTTGAATACAAATCAGAAGCAACTACGAAGCATATATATAAAACATATCTTTTAATATAATGACAAAAAATCATTTTTATTCCGAGTAGTTGGTTGCTTGCCAACAAACCGAAAATAGTTTCATTTCTTAGAAATAAAAGTTTTTAAATCAAAGAAACGCAGTTAAAATATAACAAATTCTTTGAATACAGATTATATTTTAATTCAATTTTCAATAACATTTCACTTACAAAAAATAAAACATTTAAGGCAGTTTTTCAAGCAAATTAATTTAATAACGTTAATATAAAATTTATTCCTTCAAAAATTTCCATAATATAAATACTGCAGCAAAAAATTATTAGGGTCATATTTGCGTGAATAATAAGTACACTTTTAAACATTATAAACATAGTAAAACTTTGAAAAGTAAAAAATAAAACAAAGCACATTTATCAATTCAACCATCGTTTAATGTTAACTGAAAATAAACGCGGTTTAGCTTAGTAACTTTTAAAAGCGAAAAATAAATTATTTCTATTAAAAAAATGTCAATAGAATCATTATTCAAATGTTTGCCGTGTTAAAACTTTTCGAAATCAAATTAAAAAAATTCCCTAAGGTGACCTAATCAAATATTAGTGTATTGAAATACTGGAATTATTTATTTGGATTCGTTTTATGGTAAGAAATCTACTCTAATTGTACTTTTCTTAAATTTCCATCAAAAAAAAAAAAGACACGATTTCTATGTAAAAAAAACCCTAGATAATAGAATCTTTGTATCATTCTTGCAAAAGAATAAAACCATTCATTCAACTTAATTTCAATTATCTTTGTCTATTTCTCATCATAAGTTTTCTCTTTTTTGTAATAAACAATAGAAATCACTGACACATTTTTCTTAGAAGTCGTATTTTATTCAAGTATTTCAATATTAATTGTTCATTCCTTTCTTTTTTAAAATTTCTTCCTAAAAATAATGTGCAAATACAAGTAACAATCTTTGCATAATTATTTATCATTTGTTTTGTATACAGAAGTAGAATCTATAATTATTAAATTCATTCACTGATACCTGAGAATTCATTTGTTTAATTTAGACACGCTCTATTACAAAATCTTATATCTTATTCTAATAAGTAAAAAAAGACGGTGAATAATTTATTAAGAAGGCATTCATATTAACAAGATTGATTGCATGCCATTTCAAGCCCGATTCTGACTTACTTAATATGTGTATTTTCATAGATGTATGCATTTGTGTTTTCTTTTCCGATAAACACAAACATAACAAGACAGCTAATATGATTTTCTTCTTGCCCGTACAAAAGTGTGTACCGGGATCCAAAAACATTAATAACGTGTTTCTTTCGGACGCGTTGAACTTAATTAGAATTCACCGTTTTTGTTTTCAAGGCACATAATTAGTACTTTTTGCTCGGGAAATGCTGAGAAATAATCCGTAGCCGTGGGATTTAGAATTTAAGTCGAATGCCCGAGTTCTTAAATCAACTTATTAGTCCAGAAAATATGCTTCACTTCCCACGCTTAGAAAAACAAGGAGTTAATTGAATTTTAGTCCTGAGAAAGGTGTAAGAAAAAAGATTTTTGGTAAGTAGTTTCTAGAGATTCTATTGTATAACAAAGCAACGCCTGATTTCAGATTCCACAACAGAGGGTTTTGGTATGGATTATAAAAGAAACGAGTTTTGTTTTTAAGCCACAAACAGGATGTATAAATTCTGGACTAACATAAGGAAAAGGGATATTGATTGAGTTACTTTTTTGTGGAAGTTTTAAAAAGAATTTTTAATCTTCAACCAACTCCACATTTAATGAAAAAGTTTATGAAGTAGAGTATTATGCTTCATTAGGCAGTTCTTATTTATTTCAATTAAAATGTTATTATTCTGATTACATTGACTGATTTTGTCGGAATTAATAGATTGTCCAGTGAATACTGATGCTTTATATAAAATTCATTAATACTTTTAATGTCTTTACACGCTAGATCAGATAGCAATTTTTCGTTTAATACTATACAGGTTATACAAAACTGTCATGAAATAATTTCTATTTCAACTGTTTTATTATGTTTAATTTTTGAATTTCGTCCTTCTTAAGTTTTTACTAATATTCTTAGAAAAAGGAAACTATGTTTGTGACATTATTTAAAAATAATAAACACTAATACAAATTATATACACCACTCCTTTGTAAGTATATATATCCAACATGAATAAAAATGTGCAAATTTACTTTCGTTAGTGTTGAATGTTGTATATAATGAGGAACAAAAAACAGATGTCATTTAATGACGTCTTATGTATTTGTTTATTGTTCTGCAATCAATGTTTGCAAAGATTTATTTTATCAAAAAGGCTGATAATTAAAATAATTACCGAATTTCCTTCTTCATATTATAATTAATAATATTATGTATTAATTCATTAAAAAACAATAAAAGAAGTTAAGATTTACAATATTTATTTCTCTTCCAAATGAAAAAAAATTAAATTAAAATTAAATTTAGTCATTAAAATTCCAAATTGTGTTCCATACACCACTAATTTTTCACCAAACCCTACAAAAACATAAAGAAATTAAAAACATCACCCGAAAGGAAACAAACAGCTCACCCCCTTTCCCCTCCCAATTCAAACACACGCTTTTCACTTAAACTTGTTCTTTCGGTGGAGCTTTTCTTAAGACACGGAAGACGGTACAATGAAAAGTTCCCTTTGAAAATATTACCGTAAAAGCTTTTATTCAAATAAAAGAAATGAAAATATGGGTTGGCGAAACGGGTGTACACTGGCTGAAGACCTGGAGTGACGAATGAGTCTGTTAGAACCTAACACTTGAAACGAAACGGGAAAAAAAAAAAAAGCGAAATGATATGAATTTTTCATGAGGGTACTTCGCTTGTTCGGGGATCTTTTCTTTTCCCAGAACATTAGATGCACTCTGCAAAACGGAATTGGAAAAGTAGCTTTTATTTGAGTAGCTGTGGAGAGGAAAGTTATTTATCGCTGAAAGACGTAATTCTTGAATTTTCATTTTGCCATCTGTCTTACACGGCTTCGTAGAGGACAAAAAGCGCTTTCGTATAACAGCTAAAAGTTTGGACGGAAGCTACATAAGTATGGAAAATAACTTGTTAAATAGCTGCGTAAATTTCGTTTATTCGAAACATCTCGGAGTTTTCGGACAATTAACCGGGAATGTCTGCAATATCCGTGTGAGATTTTTGAAATTAAGAAAACTGATTTTTTTTTACATAAGTATTAAATTCGCTGCATCGTAACCTTTGCTTCGTTGTTTCAGAATCCAAGAAAAAAAGGGGTTAGGTTGAGTATTTTTCTTTTAGAAATTTTTTAAGAGTATTGTCAAAAAATTTGTTCGATGATAATATATTTTTATTCATTTCTCTCACGCACTATATAAACGACAAAAGTGCTGTCGTATAATAGCTATAAATTTGGACGAAAACTTCAGAAGTTCGGGAAAATAACTTGTTAAATAGCCATGCTTTAAAAATCTCTCGATTAATTGTTTAAAAACTGCGAGATGTTTCGAATAAACAATATCTGCAATATCCGTGAGAGAATTTTGACATTAAGAAAGACTAATTTTTTTTACACAAGTTTTAAATTCTTTGCAATTTAAGTTTTACTTGGTTGTTTGTTGAAGTCGTAGAGGGTTGTTGTAGTCGAAGAGGGTTGTTGTAGTCGAAGAGAAAAGATTTAGGTTGAGTATTTCCTTTTAGATATTTAAGAGTATTATCACAAAATTTGTTGGATGATAACTGAATTTTTGTCATTTCTTTCACACACTTTATGGACGACAAAAAGTGCTTCCATATATTAGCTAAAGGGTGAGACGCAAATTTCAGAAGCTCTGAAAAACTTGTAAGAATTCAATTTGTTGAAATTGGGAGCAATATTGGTACTTTTCAATTACAAAACCAAATTTACCATAATTTAGCATATTGTAATTTTCTAGAAAATGCGAAAAATTTTCATTTTTTGTTAACTTTTAATTTAAAAAAAATAAGAATACATGAATTAATTGAAAAGTTTAAATTATTTATTTCTCCTCCAACCAAAAAATAATTAAAAATTTAGTCATTAAAATTCCAGATTGTGTTTCATACACCACTTGTTTTTCAACTAAAGTCTACGAAAGACATAAAGAAATTAAAAACATCACCCAAAAGAAAAGAAACTACTCACTTCCTTTCCCTCGCAATTCAAATACGCGTTTTTCAGTGGAGTTTTTCTTAAGACAAGGAAGACGGTACAATGAAAAGTTCCCTTTGAAAATATTACCGTAAAAGCTTTTATTCAAATAAAAGAAATGAAATATGGGTTGGCGAAACGGTGTACACTGGCTGAAGACCTGGAGTGACGAATGAGTCTGTTAGAACCTAACACTTGAAACGAAACGGAAAAAAAAAAAGCGAAATGATATGAATTTTCATGAGGGTACTTCGCTTGTTCGGGGATCTTTTCTTTTCCCCCAAGAACACTAGATGCACTCTGCAAAACGGAATTGGAAAAGTAGCTTTTATTTGAGTAGCTGTCGAGAGGAAAGTTATTTATCGCTGAAAGACGTAATTCTTGAATTTTCAGTTTGCCATTTCTCTTACACGGCTTCGTAGAGAACAAAATGTGCTTTCGTATAATAGCTAAAAGTTTGGACGGAAATTTCAGTAGTACGGGAAAAAAAAAACTAAATAGCAGTCTTTTTTAATATAAAATTTGTTTATTTGGAACATTTCGCAGTTTTCCAACTATTAACCGGCAATGTCTGCATCAGTTTTTTTAGATATTTTTGAAAATTAAGAAAAATAATTTTTTGACACAAATTTGAATTTATTTGCATTGTAAATTTTGCTTGATTGTTTGAGAGTCCAAGAAAAAAAAGGTTAGGTTGAGTATTTTTCTTTTTAGATATTTTTTAAGAGTATTGTTGACAAAAATCAGTTATCATCCTACAAATTTTGTTATTTCTCTCGCACACTTTTATGAACGACAAAAACTGCTTTCGTATAATAGTTAAAAGTTTGGGCGGAAACTTCAGAAGCACGGAATATAACTTGTTAAATAGCCGTGGTTTAAAAATTTTATTTATTCGAAAACCGCACCAAACAAGTATTTAATTTCTCACATTTATTGCTAAATTAAAATCTTGCTAAATTCGCTTGTTCGGGGATCTTTTTCTCCCCAGGAACATTAGATGCATTCTGCAAAACGGAATTGGAAAAGTAGCTTTTATTTGAGTAGCTGTCTGAGGAAAGTTATTTATCGCTGAAAGACATAATTCTCGAATTTTCAATTTGCCGTCTCTCTTACATTGCTTCGCAGAGAACAAAAAAAGTGCTGTCGTATAATTGCTAAAAGTTTGGACTGAAATTTCAAAAGTACGGAAAATAACTTGTTAAATAGTCATGCTTTAAAAATCTGTTTTCTCGCAGTTTTCAAGCAATTAACCAGCAAAAGTCTGCAATATCCGTGAGAGATTTTTGAAATAAAAAAAAACAAATTTTTACACGTTTTAAATTCACTCTGTATTGGAATTTTTGCTTTGTTGTTTCAGAATCCAAGAAAAAAAAAGGGTTAGGTTGAGTATTTTTCTGTCAAATATTTTTTATGAGTATTGTCCAAAAATTTGTTGGATGATAGCTGATTTTTGTCATTTCTCTCACAGACGTTATGGACTATAAAAAGTGCTCTCGTATAATAGCTAAAAGGTTGGAGGGAAACTTCAAAGTACGGGAAAATAACTTGTTAAATAGCCGTGCTTTAAAAAATCTGTTTATTCGATAAACCGCAAAAATCAAGTATTTAATTTCTCCCATTTAATGATAAATTTTACAGCATCATGTATAAATCTTTATTTAAAATGTTTGCATTCAAATTTTTAAAAAATAAATCCTCCACTTTAGAAAAAAAATTGAGAAAATTTCAAAATTAAGTATCCAATATGGTTAAATATATTTCTTTATTTTTTAAAAAATAATTTTTAATTAGAATAACCAAATTTACTGTAATTTAGAATTTTTTAATTTTATAGAAAAAAAAATTTCATTTATTATTATTTTTTTTCAGTTTTAAAAATAAGCATAGATAAATTCATTAAAAAACAACATATAAAGCTCGAGTAATTTATTTAACTTCCAACCGAAAAAATTAAAAATTTAGTCGTCCAAATTCCAGATTGTGTACTATATTCCACTTCTTTTTCATCTAAATCCTACAAAAGACAAAGAAATTAAAAACATCACCCAAAAGGAAACAAACAGCTCACCCCCTTTCCCCTCCCAATTCAAACGCGCGCTTTTCACTTAAACTTGTTCTTTCGGTGGAGCTTTTCTTAAGACAAGGAAGGCGGTACAATGAAAAGTTCCCTTTGAAAATATTACCGTAAAAGCTTTTATTCAAATAAAAGAAATGAAATATGGGTTGGCGAAACGGTGTACACTGGCTGAAGACCTGGAGTGACGAATGAGCCTGTTAGAACCTAACACTTGAGACGAAACGGAAAAAAAAAAAAGCGAAATGATATGAATTTTCATGAGGGTACTTCGCTTGTTCGGGGATCTTTTCTTTTCCCAGAACATTAGATGCACTCTGCAAAACGGAATTGCAAAGTAGCTTTTATTTGAGTAGCTGTCGAGAGGAAAGTTATTTATTGCTGAGAGACGTAATTCTTGAATTTTCAATTTGCCATCTCTCTTACACGGTTTCATAGAGGACAAAAAAGTCTTTTCTTATAATAGGTAAAAAGTTTTGACGGAAACTACGGAAGTACGGAAAATAACTTGTTAAATAGCCGTGGTTTTATAAAAAATCTGTTTATTCGAAAATCTCGCAGTTTTCAAACAAATAAACCTAATGTCCGCAATATCCTTGAGAGATTTTGAAATTTAGAAAACTAATTTTTTTTTTACGTAAGTTTTAAATTCGCTGCATTGTAAGTTTCGCTTGGTTGTTTTCGAATCGAAGAAAAGAAAAAGGATTAAATTTAGTATTTTTTCTTTTAGATATTTTTTTAGAGTATTGCCCCAAAATTTGTTGGATGATAGCTGATTTTTGTCATTTATCTCACATACTTTATGGACCACAAAAAGTCCTTCCATATATTAACTAAAAGTCAGACGCAAATTTCAGAAGCTCTGAAAAAACTTGTTAAGTCGCTTGCTTAGCTTTTTATTTCCTTTTCTGAAGGACACTAATTGTGGGAAGTTTTCTCGGAAGGTAATCTTCTTTCTCTCTGTTTGTGGTATATTATCTATAAAATAAGATTTTCATTAAAAAAAGACAGCATTGGTTTGAAAAGTCTATTTTTCGGGATTTGGAAGTTTTCATAGTTTTCAAAATATCAGTAAAATGGGCTAGGGATCTACTAAATAAAAAGAGTTATTCTTTTCTATACATAATGCATGCAATTATAGATTAGATGAATTATAAGTTTTAACATGTTGTTTCTATGTTCAAGGAAAAAAATGATGAATAGTTTTTGTCTACTTTTTTTTCAACTATGTTTCAATATATCGTAAAAATAACAAAATGAAATAGAATTTATGATTACATTATAGTTATCCCACGGTATTATTAACTTCAAAGAAATTCTTGTTTGTTATTGATTAATAGGGCATTTGAGGGTTCGTACTCTTTCCCCACCTCTTCAAACACAATAAAGGGATTTTCCCATCTATTGATTTACCGTTCCCATTATTGGCAGTTTTACATTGCTGAATATTAGTAAAATTGGCTAGGGATCTTCTAAATAAAAAGATAGTTACTCTTTTTTTTATCCATAATACATACAGTTAGATTATTGTTACCTGTTTATGATCAAGAAAAAAATAATGATGAATAGATTTTGTCTATTTTTTACAACCGTGTTGCAGTATATTGCAATAATAACAAAATGAAGTAGAATTTATGATGACATGATGGTTATCCCGCTTAAAAATATTATTAAACTTCAAAAGAAATTCTTATTTTTCTGTTTGGTATTGATTGATGTAACATTTAGAGGTTAGCACTCTCACTTCTTCTCTTCAAACACAATAGAGGGATCTTTCCATTTATTGATTTAACGTGCCCATAACCAGTAAAACTTTAGCAATATCTTTAGGGTTTGGTTTTCTTGCTGAGCTTCTTCTGTTTAGAAGCCCAATGCAATAACCGCAGGCCGTTCCAAACTCAATTTGTAAGAATATTGGCAGTTTTACATTGCTGTATGCGTCCATAATTTTATTGATATTCATAACGCTCGTATTCTTTGAGTTATTGGTGTTTCAGAATCTTCCCTGATAGATGCATCTTAATGGATTTGTGTTGGTGCTTAATATGTAACTTTTATTGACTTGCACTTCCTTGCCCTTTCAAAATTTCAGCTCATTTTTTTGATCTTAAAAAGAACTCACACGTGCATAATGCCATCAAATAGACACACGATGATGTGCTTTAAACTTAAAAATTTATGTCCTATTTCTGAAGGGGGAGAGGAAGGAGAAGCACTTAAGAGTGTGCTCTCCACATGAAATAGCACTGAATGAAAAATACCCCTCACATTTCATAGCTACGATGATCGGTAGTACCCTCTCTTATCATGGATAGTCCCAAGCTCCATAAAGTTTGATTTGAAAATCGAGGAGACGGTTTGGTATATTTATTGGCAATATATTACTTTTCCGCTCTCTTCTATCGTTCGTTTTGAAAAAAGAAACTCTTGGTAAATGTACTATGAAATTTCTCCGAGTTTTAAAGTGGGCGAATTTCTTTACGGAAACCCATCTTTTCTTCCAATATCCAAGAAAAATGCATTTATTTCATTTACAGAACCGAATGAATCTATAGAGGATATTGAAGTGATGGCATTTGTAGTGATATTTGGCGAGAGAAATATGAAATTTCTCTCACCGTGAACTGGATATTCTTTCTCGCGTTGTCAAGAGAAACAGAAATATGGATGGAAGTGATATAAATTCTGAAAATAGTTGAGAAAGGTTCCGCTCTCACTTAAGGATACAAGTTTGGGGCCGAAATTATTCACTTACATTTCAAAATTGAAAAATGTCTAGGCTGCAGGATATTTTAGTGAAAATTGTTGGTACAAGTTGTTTATAATCCGATGTAATAATTCTGATTTTCAAATTACAGACTGCAGTATGCTTTGGCAGCATTCACTGTTGTTGAGCTGCCTGCATTGGTATTTTTCTGGTTTTACTCACGTGGAACACAAATGGGAGTCAGCTACCCTGTAAATAAGGTTCAAAGAGGACATTCACCCATTTCCTCCTTTGAGCATAGAGTAGCACGTTACCCCATGGAGGGTAACCTGAGTCCGTATCAAATCTGCTGAAGCAGTGGCGAATGATCTGAGGATTAAGCGTTCAGCATTCAAAACAACCTTTCGATATATTTCGCTTTAAATTATTACAAAAGTTACTCAATATTATTAATTGTCATACATATTTCATACATCAATTTATAAAAATAAAGGAACGCTAATAATTTAGTCATAAAACATCAAAATAGATTTTTAAAATCAACTCTTGATTTCTCTAAAGTTAGTTTTAGTTAAAAATAAGTCTCGTTAATAGTTACGTTGTTATTAAATGCACAATAATTGAAATTTAGTAGAAGAAAAACATATAAGTTTTTCAATAATGATAAGGTATAAAGTTTTCAGTTTTCAACCTTGAATGAGGAGAATATGGATGATATCGTCAGGTGTTTAATGATAAAGATGTTCATATCAACTAAGCGTATTTCGCATAAATAAATCTGATCTTTGATTAAAATAAACTAAAGTTAATTTAAATTTATTAACAAGTTAATATTTATATAGAAATAAGGCTATCGATCGTTTCAAATTAAAAAATAAATAATTAACTTCATTAGTTTTTATAGTTAATTATCGCAAAGTTTCTTTAGCATTTATTGCTTGATTTCCAAAGAAATTATTTACAATTTATTAACTTCGACTGATTTATATTGATATTTGTTTCATAAAAAACTAGAATTCCATATAAATAAATCTAAAATTTAATACAGAATGCTTTAAACGTATAAAAGCCATTAGATAAGATAACCATATTAAAATGAATTCTAGATTCATACAGTTCTTATGGCCCACACCATCATCTGATACATAGGAAATTTTAAATAAAAATAGTAATAAATATAGTAGTAATATGGCAAGTGAATTAATTCTAAAATATTCATATTAAAGCATCATTTTTATTAGTTTTAGTATACTTAAGATACATCACTTGGATTTATAATAATAACAAAACTCTTTAAAAATTCATTTAAACAATGCTTCAGTTATGCATCCATGAATGGATTATTAAAATTATGGGATATTATTCCTCCACGTATGCACAAAGAAACAATTGCAACCCTCCGGAACTAAAGATAAAATGGATCAAATAAATAAAGGTATATGTAAAAGAATAATGACTCTCAATCACATTACAGTTTACAAAATCTCGTTACAATACGCGAACTGCTTCGATAGGAAGTAGATTTTGCACATCCAACTGAAGTCATTAAATCTCTAAAAAGACATCTTCGATCGTATTTTGTAAAACAGTTTCCATGTTTAACAAAAGAATTTATCTTTCAAATCCTGTACGGAATTTTTAAAGGGCAGAAGGAAAACCTTTTTGTAATGAATTCAAAATTTATTCCTAAGAAGATAAATGATGGATAAAAATTGAACCTAAACATCATTTATCAGGATATCTTTTCATCTTCTGTCTTTTAGCCATTTATCAGTGTCTTTCTGAAAGCATCAAGCCTATAAGAATCTTAACCTTTTTAGCGCGTTCATTTAAAAGCCAATTTTAAAATCTAATTTATTTCATGATCTTTTCTTGCTGATTGATGATCCATTTAATTGATTCCTTTTTCATAGAAATGAAATTGTCTGTTTATCCACAGATTTACCATTGATTTCGAATCCCCCGTTGCCGAAAAGATTTTTGTCGGGTAGATTTCAAGGTTGTAGTTTTTAAATTCTGGTTAGAATGAAAATATTTAATCGCTTTAACTTAGCAGCGAATTTTCATAAAATTATGCTTATGTATAAATATGTATTTCGTTAATAATTGATTAATGTGGCTAATATTTAGTTGAGTTTTGTTTGATTTTTTTTCATCAAAGATCTTGTGCTCCATGTATTAAACCACGAGATAATTGCCTGATGAATTGATTGATGACATATTCTATCAAGAGGTGTTTTAGAGGTTAAGTGATTAGCATTTATGAATAATTTGAGACCAAACCCAGAAACCTCATCCATTGTGCTTTTACTTTGAATCTGTTGACGCAAGATGCTTTCACAAAGCTATTACAGTCATCACTAAGTCTTCTTTCTGATCGTTCCCGAAAACCGTGCGCATAACACACACCGCTTGTGTGGAATCGTGTCCTTCTGCATTTGCTCCCCAGCTTTAGAAAATTACTTTTAGTGTACCATTGGGCAATATTTTAAATCGCAATGGATTTTCTTTTCTGCCTGCTCGTGAATTTTGATTTAAAAATGTTCTCAAAATTGTGTTTTTAGAAAGTCATACATTCATTATATAAACTCATGTTTGTGAAAATTGCAACACCATGAAGAATTTACGCGAGTGAGCTGAAATTTTCAGGGAATGCACATTAGCGCATGATATGCAAATGATTGGAATTTCAAATCCGTAGCGCATGCGCATGCTGAGCAGTGCCCCTCTGAAAAGCGGATGGATCCGAATAAATAGACGGCTGTAGCGAGGCGTGTATGGTTATCGGTGGTTATCTGCTGGTGGTAAACGTTAGCTCAATCGTTACTTATGCCTCTTCGAAGAAAGAGAGCGAGATTTGAACAACTTTACAGAGTTTGAACGGGGAGAATCATCGGCCTTCGTGAAGCTGGATTGTCTTATCGTGCGGTAGCCGCTCGTGTGCAGCGTAACAGCAGCACAGTGATGCGTCTTTTGAAGCAGTGGACAGACGAGTGTTGGACAACTCGGAAATCCGGGAGTGGACCCCCGAAATGTGACGTCAGCTCGCGATGATAGACACCTGGTCTGCATGGCGCTGACGGACCGTACAGCTTCCTCTAGACAATTGGCAGCACAGTGGTCAATAGCTACAGGTGTTTCATTGTGTGCTTCCTCAGTTCGTAGACGTCTGCTGCAACGTGGACTGCGCGCAAGGACTCCTTTATACAGGATCCCTCTCACGCTAAACCATCGCCGCCTGCGGCTACAATGGGCTGCTCAGCATAGAGACTGGCGTGCTGATTGGCAGCATGTCGTGTTTCTGACGAATCTCGCTTTAATTTGTGGTACCATGATGGTCGCATTCGTGTCAGACGCTATGCTGGTGAACAACAACTTCCGGAGTGCATTATCGAACGCCACAGTGGACGAACACCCGGAATTATGGTCTGGGGTACCATAGCATATCATGGACGATCTCAATTGCTAAGAATTGTGCGCAATCTGAACAGCAACCGGTACATCAGTGAAGTTCTACAGCCCCAAGCTGTTCCCTTCCTTCAAATCTTGCCAGGCGCTGTATTTCAACAGGACAATGTCCGCCCTCATATCGCTAGGACTGTTCAATCCTTCTTTGCAACGCGGCAGGTACAGCTTCTTCCTTGGCCTGCGTATTCCCGGATATGTCGCCGATTGAACATGTGTGGGATTTCGTTGGTCGGCGTCTCGCTCGTGATCCTCGTCCCTGTTACTTCTGCAGACGAACTTTGGGTGCGCATACAAACAATATGGAATGCTCTTCCTCAGGCAGACATTCAAAATTAGTTTGACTCCATGCCACGCCGTGTAGTAGCACTTATTGCGGCGCGTGGTGGCTACACAAAATACTGATTCCGATCTCTTGTTATTGTTTTTTGCTTTGAACATTTAATCATTTATTTGCACCACTACCCCTCAACTGTGTAATAAATTTCATTCAATTATGACGATTCCTTCATGGTGTTGCAATTTTCACAAACATGAGTTTATAATAAAAGCTTAACTTAGCTTTGGTAGTTAGAGTATAGACTCAATCTAGTTCTTTTTGTTTTTAGTTGATTCTTTTCATTTTCATTAATTTATACCATATAAAATGCTACGTTAAAATATAATTAAAAACTACGTTTAAATTAGATTAAATTGCTTAAATTTCTCGAGGTTTTAGAGACTGGATGCTTGTGTGTTAATAATAAACCACGTAAAACCCAAAAGTGGGCCAGTTTTCATTAAAAAGATTTCAAGGAAGGTGCATCTCCCTTTATCTCAAATAAGTGTAGAATAAAATTTTTCCCATAGTATAACAATGGATAACACTGAATATGCTACAAATCTGCATAATTAAGTACGAATGCCAAGAGGTGTGCAATAGAAAAAAAAAAATATACCGGCGAATTGTAAATTATAAAAATGTATTTCATTAAAAACAGCCTGATGCGCCATATAGTATCGTGTAAGATATATACAATAATTAGGCATCGGCACCATCTTTAAAGCGTTAAACAGGAAGTTTAAAATAAGCATTCCTTTTTAAGCATTCTTGTTAGAAAGCAAGTTTAAAAGTTTAAAAAGAAAAAAAATAGACAAAAAATTCTTTACACTCCCATAGTTACTATGATGTTTAGTATAAAACAGGGATCGGTCCCATATGACTGCAATCAAGAACTTGATTTCAAGATACCTTACATTCTATTCATTGTTAGAACCTATTAAATATAATTAAATATCTGATAATAAAAAACTAAGATATCACAGGTACAAACATATATGTTCTTAATTTCATTTCTCTTAATTTAATAAGGACAATTTTATTTGTAAAAATTGGTAAAAAATTAAAAAAATTTCAAACATTTTACATATATTTATAATTTATCAAATATTCTTACTGCTTATTTTAGCATATTTTTGTAATATTATTTATTTCAGAAGACTAACTTTTAATTTACACAGATTTCATTTGTTAATTAATCTTCTGCAATTTACCAACATAAAAATAAAAACGATTTCTGTGCCACGTATGTTAGTGAAATATGTAGAGTATCTGAGAACAATTGGAAGCATTACAAATTATTACAAAAACAACTATAGAAGAGATTAAAGTAAATTGCTTTTAATAATTTATGTAACTATAACAGTTAACAAATTTCGTGCTAGATTCTTGATTGTATGACCGAGCGTTTTTCAATTTCAAGTCAAGTATAGGAAAACTTTTGATAAGTAATTGAAATAAAGACAGATATTATAGGTGTCTTCAATTTCTGTAAATTAGTGCAAGACATCTTTTGATTCAACCTTTCACCAAATAAAAATACTGGAAAGTATCACTTTTTAACTCTCACGATGCATAGCATGAAATTGAATATAGCTTGGATGCATTACAAGGAATCAAAGGATCTTGTATCGTAATTTATTAATATTTATAGTTATATTGTAATTTATTAATATTTATAGTTATATTGTAATTTATTAATATTTATAGTTATATTTTTCCCTTTTGTTTCTTTTACAAAATTTTTGTAATGTGTCTGATAATTCACAGACATCCTGTATTTATATACATGTAGAAATAAACTAAATAACCTTATTATTGATAAAAATAAACTAAATAAATAATAAACTAAACTAAATAATCTTGATAATAAATAAACTAAATAATCTTGAAATTGATAATAATCTTAAGTAATTGAAAAACAATTTATACAACTTTCTCTGGTAAAGATTCAAGAAAATCTCGGAGCTTAGTATAATTATTATAAACCAAAAGAATTTTCTAGATCGGTGGAAAACTAATAACCACTTGGAACCAAGATATTAATGAAAGCAAGAAATTTTACAGAATGATTAAAAGCAGACATTTACTCCTCGCTTTGTAAGGGAAAAATCTATCTTGTTCTTTTTCATCTTTTTAGCAATAAATATTGTAGTAGCTTTAATTTTTATTCAATTTCATATTTATGTGAATCGGAGCACGTGAACGGAGTGCCTTGGTCGAGCAGCGACCAAACCTCCAAATTGTAAAAATGAAATATAGTGGCAGTCGGTCAAAGCCCATTACCAATAAAGTCCTTAAAATTGAGATCAACAAGTTAATTTAATTAAAAATCACAGCAGAGTTAAAAGAGAACAAAAAAGAAAGTAAAAACACTAGAAAAAAAGTAAATAAAACATAAAAAGATAAAAGTACCCTAATAAAAACAGAGCACCAAAGCAGAAGCATGAAAAACCATCGCGGAGCAAACGTTGGCAGACAGTAGACCAGACATCGGCGCAAAGTCCATGTGACCTTGGTACGGAGAAGCGCGGGCGAGTAGTTCAAACAACTTTGGCGGAAGAAATGAACTCAAAATGCGGAGAGAATTGCAAATCAGCTATTTATTGATGTTAATAGTGAACCTCGGTCTTTTTTGCGGCTAGAAGGAAGCGATAAATCGTAATCATAAATATTCATAGTATTTATTACTGCATTTTGAGAGGAGTTTACCGTATCGTAAGTTGGTTGCTATTTTTTCAACGTATTCACGGAAAGAAGGCATAGAGAGGGAGTGTTTAATGTCTTTATTACGAAAGTACCACGGTGCATTAACGATCATTCGAATTATTTTATTTTCGAGCCTTTCAATTACAAGGAAATTACTGTTCGCCGTACAACCCCAGACCGGACTCGCATATGCTATGTAATAGGACGGAGGTAGGAGAGGTAGATTAGTTTTTCAGTTCAAGGGTTAGTGATGAGTGTCTGCCCAAAGGAGTATAAAGTTTTCTAAGTTGATTATTAAATTTAGTGCGGAGGTAGTAATTTCATATTTATTAAATTTTTTTTTTTTTATTCAATATATATTCGCAATATATGAACAGCATGGCTATTTTGAATCCAGAATTAAAATATTCAGAATATTTCTATTATTTGTTGTAATTGGACATTGTATTAAAATGAAATGATAACTGACATAAGAAATATTTAATTTATTATTGAAAAAAAAAAAAAAAAATCTAAATAAATATAATTAATCAGCAGTAAAATAGGAGTTCCTTTTAAGATTTGTTTTTTATGTCGATGATGTAAAGTCAGAAATTGTATGAGCTTCAGATTTCAACTTGTGATTTATACATGGTCAAATAAAAAAATTCAATGCCACTTAAATGCCTTTTAGTCAAAGAAATCATTTTTATATTTAAAATTGGAAATCGTTTATAACACAGGGACATCATTAGTAATAAAAGAAATCATTATAATAAAAATTTGTGTTTATCAAGTTCTTCTACATTAGTTTTTTGTAAATATATAATTTTTATATGTGAGAAATCAGAATAAAAATATAAATTAGATGAATGGATAAAGCTATTGATCGAATAGATAACAGCATTACAAAAATTGGTGAGATAAGAAACTTTGAATAACACTTATTATAAACGAAAAACAACAACAAAAAATTAAGTTCCCTATTGCTGACAAAAGTTACGAGACTTTTCGTAAAAATGAAGTATTTGTAATTTTTGTATTTTGAAAATTTTTAGCATAGGTTGCTCTTCAAGCGTTTGTAGATGTATCTTAAGCTGTTTTTCTATGAATGAATTTATGATTCTTTTTCGATTTATGCAGGTCTTTCAATAAGAATTTTTGCGTTGCGGTAGTTAAAAATTTAGCATGCTTACTAGTTTCGTGGAATTTAAAAGAATTGTCAAAGAAATGCGTCGTTAATTGGTATCTACATTCACATTCATGTAAGTCTGGATTTCTGTGAACTTCTCAGGACAATGAGCCTGTCATTTGTATTAGTAGACTGTCATTGAAAGGAAGGGTTCTTAGATTCGAATTCTAAAGTGAACCGTCTGAATAAAATTTTATGGATCTGAAATCTTTTATCAGTATTGGTAAAAGTATTGCATATTGGTACTGCTCAAAACAATTAGATAATACTACGGGTTTAGTATGGAATCACCCTATAATAGACTACAATTTTAACAATTATGAAATAAAAGAAGTTAAAAACTAAAATTGTCAAGTTTATAAAGTTGAGAATGTACAAATTTTGTGGCCTGAACAACACATCCTAGCTGAATCAGTAGCCTGAGAATTATTGATCGTTTACAGATTGGATAAAAGTAATCCATTATAATGGAAGCCTTAGGAGTACCCCAAGGTGTTATTTTAGACAGTGGAATTGCCATTTAAAAAATGAAAGTATAAAAGATCAGTACAAAATTGTAAGCAGGTGACACCACAAAATAAGATGAGTATCTAGCCCTGATCGCTAAAAGAAACCATAGTATGAAAGTCATTTCACTGCAACAGCATCTTCAAAGGTTTATTAACTCAAAAGTTTCGACTCAAACTGTTCGATACCGACTCCATCATGGTATATTCTACGTTCACAGATCAATGGTTTCTATTTCGTTAACAATGAGTGACCGTGCTGTTAGAAAAAGTAACCTTACTTGTGGAAGAGTTGAAACAGGCAGCTCGTAATCTGTAGAGAACATGGAAATCATATATAATGCAGCAATTGTGCACAAAATTTTCCAATTTGAGAGAAGTGTAAAAATATAGGCTGGAATCACTATCAATGGCCGTTTCGACTTGTATATCAGGAATGGATCACTGACGGCTCAGCGATATAGGGACGAGATTCTCAGACCTATGGTCACTTACACTGCAGCTGCTGGAATGAATTCCATCACATGGGAGTTAACGACTAGCCACATCGTGCTCGATTAAGGGCAATTTCCTTTTCGGTGATGGAATCCTTTAAATGGATTAGCCAGCATATTCTACAACTTGAACATAATGGACATGAGAGCATTCTTGGGAGATTTTTGTAGTCATTTATCACTCTCAGAAACAATGTAGCAGCTGGGAAGTTCTATTTTACAGGAGTAGAAGAGATTAATCCAACTACTCTTAGATAATCTCAATGATTCCATATCTCATAGACGCGACATTGTTTTTGGTAAGGGACAACTTTCCCTCTTATTGAAACTAAGTTTTATCCGAGGAATCCCATATTTTTAATTCATTTTTATACATACGAATTGCACATTTTTTTGTTAATTGACAAATGTAGTGTAAATTATTTATTTTATTTATTTATTAATTTTTAATTTTAATTTTTTAATAAATCTTTCTTTCACTGCAGTGTTTTTATAGATTATATTATCCGCTAATTGTTTTGAATAGTACATTTGTGACCATAAATTTCATCTTTTTTTAGAGTTTGTAAATTGTCAATCTGATTTACAAGTAAATATTTTACAAAGCAAATTATCAACAGTATAGTGTCCTTTTTGCAATAAATTAGCCAAATATTGTAATTTATTTCTGCAAATACTTCTTTGGGATGAACATTGGTTGCATAGATCAAATAATTTAGATTTTGATAATTTTTTTTGTGTTGGTTTATTTTTCGTCCACAGGAATGTATAAAGGATTAAATTTTATGTTAATTTATTATTTAAATGATGAAGTGTAATTATAAATAAACAACAGTTGATGAGGCTGCTAAAAGTTTTGCGTTGTTATGAAAGGTGTAGTTAAAAAGTAATGATCCATTCGGAATGCTGAACGAGACACCATTTTGCCTATATTTTGTAAATAACAAAGATACAGAATTAGAATACCTATATTTTAGAAAAAAATTCATCACTTTGAAGGTTTATTGTAATACAATGGTATTAGATTTTTTAGGTTGTAATGATAAATATCGAATGAAGATTAAAGTATGAATAAAGATTCAGAATTAAATTAACGAAAATATTTACAAATATTCAATCTTCTAACAAATATTTTATTTCTAGAAAATATATAAAAACTGTAAGTTATTTGCATGTAAAAATAATTAACGAAGCATAATTCATGAATTGAACTAAGCAGGGAACCAAAATATCCAGTTTAATTATAACATACGATGAAAAAATAACAGTTAATCGAAGCATGCATACTTCTTATATTTCCCATGAGATTTAAAATAGCGTAAACCTTAGATGAAATATCTTTACCATTAAATTTTAATAACTTGTTGTTCAATACACATTAAAGGCAACTATGAAGCCGATATATAAAACATCATATCTTTTTAATATAATGACAAAATCATTTTTATTCCGAGTAGCTGGTTGCCTGCCAACAAACAGAAAATATTCGCATTGCTTAAAAATATAAGTTTTTAAATCAAAAAGAAACATAGTTAAAATATAATAAATTCTTTGAATATAGATTATATTTTAATTCCAATTTCAATAACGCTTCACTTAGAAAAATAAAACGTATAAGGCAGTTTTCGAAAAAATTAATTTAATAACTTTAATATAAAATTTATGCCATCAAAATTTCCATAAAATAATTGCTGTAGCAAAACATTATTATGGGCATATTTGTGTGAATAATAAGTACACTTTTAAACATTATAAACATAGTAAATCTTTGAAAAGTAAAAAGATAAAAACAAAGCACATTTATCAATTCAACCATCGTCTAATGTTAACTGAAAATAAACGAGGTGTGCCTTAGTAGCTTTTAAAAAAACGAAAAAAAAATTTTTCTATTAAGAAAGTTAATAGAATCATTTTTCAAGTGGTTGCCGTGTTAAAAAATTTTCGAAATCAAATTAAAAAATTTCCAACAAAACATGTTTTCTTTAATTTGGTTCCCCCAAGGTGATCTAATCAAATATTAGAGTATTGGAAATACTGGAATTATTTATTTGGAATCGTTTTACTGGTAAGAAACTATTCTAATTGTACTTTTCTTAAAAAGAATTTCTATCAAAAAACAAAAAAAGATTACGATTTCTGGGTAAAAAAAACCTAGATAATAGAATCTTTGTATCATTCATGCAAAAGAATAGAACCATTCATTCCAACTTAATTTCAATTATCTTTGTCTATTTCACATCTTACTTTTCTTTTTTGTTATAAACAATAGAAATCACTGACACATTTTTTTTCCTAGAAGTTGCATTCTCTTGAAGTATTTCAATATTAATTGTTCATTCCTTTCTTTTTAAATTTCTTCCAAGAAATAATATGCAAATGCAAGTAACACTCTTTGTATAATTATTTATTATTTGTTTTTATACAGAAGTAGAATCTATAAATATCAAATTCATTCATTGATACCTGAGAATTCATTAGTTTAATTATGACGCTCTATTACAAAATCTGATGTCTTATTCACAATAAGTAAAAAAGACGGTGAATAATTTATTAAGAAGGCATGCATTTTAATAAGATTGATTGCATACCATTTCCAAGCCCAATGTTTACATATTTAATATGTGTATTTTCATAGATGTATGCATTTGTGTTTTCTTTTCCAATAAACACAAACATAACAAGACAGCTAATATGATTTTCTTCTTGACCGTACAAAAGTGTGTACCAAGATCCAAAAAACATTAATAACGTGTTTCTTTCGGACGCGTTGAACTTAATTAGAATTCACCGTTTTTGCTTTCACGGCACATAATTAGTACTTTTTGCTCGGGAATGCTGAGAAATAATCCGTAGCCGTGGGCTTTAGGAATTTAAGTCGAATGCCCGAGTTCTTAAATCAACTTATTAGTCTAGAAAATATGCTTCAGTTCCCACGTTTAGAAAAACAAGGAGTTAATTGAATTTTAGTCCTCAGAAAGGTGTAAGAAAAAAGATTTTTGGTAAGTAGTTTCTAGAGATTCTATTGTATAACAAAGCAACGCCTGATTTCAGATTCCACAACAGAGGTGAACGATTTTGGTATGGATTATAAAGGAAACAAATTTTTGTTTTTAAGTCACAAACAGGATGTATAAATTCTAGAATAAAATAAGGAAAAGGGATATTGATTGAATTATTTTTTTTTCTGGAAGCTTTAAACAGAATTTTTAATCTTATGCCAACTCCACAATTAATGAAAAAGTTGATGAAGTAGAGTATTATGTTTCATTATGTAGTTCCTATTTGGTTCAATTAAAATGTTATTTTAATTTAAATGACTTATTTTGTTCCAATTAAAAGATTGTCCAGTGAGTACTGAAGCTTTAGTATATAAAATTCATTAATATTTTTAATGTCTTTATAAGCTTGATCAGACAGCAATTTTTCGTTTAATATTATACAGGTTGTACAAAATTGTCATAAAATAATACTCTTTTCATCTGTTTTATTACGTGTAATTTTAGAATTTCCTGCTTCTTAAATTTTTACTAATATTCTTTGATGAATGAAACAATATTTGTGACGTTATTTAAAAATAACATACACCACACCTATGTAAGTATATATCCAACAAGGCAATTTTACTTTCATCAAAGTGTAATGTTATATATAAAGAGGAAAAAATATTTGTAATTCAATGAAGTCTTATGTATTTTTTATTGTTCTACAAGCAATGTTTGCAAAGCTTTTTATAGCAAAGCTTTTTTTTTAAAATAATGATCAAAACAATATCTGATGTTAATAAAACGGGCAATTGTATGAAACATTGAACTAATCTGTGAGCATTATTTGTGAGGGCACTGAAGCAGTTATAATTTAAATGATGAATTTTTCTTTGAATATTAATCTCAGAAATTCCGTTTAAGAAAAGAAATGAATCACCAGTCAATGTCTCAGATTAGAATTCAAAGTGTCTACAGTTTGGCGTGTAGCCATTGTGAAGCACAATTCTTCTGTGTTATATTGAAGCATTGTGATTATTATTGAAGCACTTTTCAGATATACTAGATAATTTAATTTATACTTTATTTATCGGACTTAACTTCACGACTGATCTCACAGAAATGAATAAAAATGTCTAAGTAAATTTAACTAGACTTCTTATCAATATAAAGATGGGCTCGAGAAGGAGAGAAGTCTGCGAACTTTTGGATGCAGCTGTAGGGTGGCAAATATTTGGTGGCAAAATGTGGGTGTAATTTAATAAGACGTAGGGCAACTTAGGTAACGCTGAATCTGTGACATACGTATACGAGGTTGTAATTGCGAATGACCACAGGTCATTCGAAAACAACAAATACTGAAATAAAATAATAAATATTAAAATAGCGAAAGGTTACGTTACATTCAAATGATTAAAGCTTATAAATCAATCATTTATCTACCTAAACCAGTGGTTCTTAAACTGTGGGATATTACTCCTCAGGTAGGAAGAAACGCGTTTCTTACTGATAAAAATTAAATCATCTTAAGTAAATGAGAAATGAACAAAACTAGACAAGTACATACATTTATTATTAGTAACCTTGAAGCTTGTAATAATTAATCTCGGTTGGAAAGGAATTCTTGATTTAAATCTAATAATCTAAAATGATTTTCATTCATTTTACAACTTATTTATGTATATTATTTGTCTATTATAAAATCAGTATTCCAAACAAAATATTTCTTAAAAATCTGATATATTATTATCTAATAAAGAATTACATTAAAAAATTTTTTTCGCATAAATCGTTGCGCCAGAAAAAAGCAAAACATTTTGCAGAACTAATCGCATAATTGAATGTTAATCAATTAGTCACTGAAGCAACTCGAAAACTTTTCGCTTGTTCATGTTTCTTGATTGCACAACTGTACAGATGTGTTCAATACCAAAAATTCTTTGTGCCTGGCGCTGCCATGGGACAATTTCAACCGAAAAAGGTTTTCTTTTTATATATATGCAATGTACATAAGAGAAGGAAACAGGAAATTTAAATAAAAACGGAAAGAGGAAATTAAATTAGGTTTTAAATAACACCATCATTATTCATGTGTTTTTACACAGTTATGATTTTAAAAAATATTAAAAAGTACAGTAGAATTCTTGTATTTTAAAGAAGTTAACCAATCATTTTATGTTGAGCCCTTTATTTTAGTGATGGACGGGACGGTCCAGCATTAAAACGAAATATACAATGCTTAAAAACAAACTGCAAATTTTATTTAATTAGTTTTATACTTCAATAAAATTGTTAATACTATTCTAAAAATGTTAATTTTTTGTTAAAAAACTGCCATTCATATATTGCTTAAACCTCTTCCTTCTCCAAAAATTATTCATAATGGGATACATACACTCCAAGTTGTGTTACTACTATAATTTTTATGGATGAAATAGAAATTTATAATGTTTTTTAATTGGAATTCTCCATACTATTATATGACGAATACTGTAACAATTTCTTTAATTATTCCCCCCCCCACCACTATATAATGCATAGCATATAGATTTCTTTCAGAATTTCGCCTTTTATGCTTTAACTATTACAATTTTTTGCCTTAAAAATACATTTCTAAGCAATCAAGTCTGCAACATTTAATCTGAAGTTTAAGCTCCAATTTCTACTTGAATATGCACGAGACGACTGCTTGAGAAACTGCAAAAGGTGTTCAAAATAACTAGATTAAATAATTATAAGAAATAAAATAAAATACTTAAAAAGTTTTAAGAAAAAAAAACATATGCAAAATAGTTAACTGCATCTACCCTTATATAAGACTATGGCAACTTTGTAACTAATCTAAAGAAAGAAATGTGCGTTATTTTTTTTTTTTATTGAATTGAAAGCAAGATAAGAATGCTTGTGGAAAATGAAATGCTTTTGGGATATGAAGATAAAAAAAGTCTTATATCAGTTTTATATATGACATAATTCAATTTTTAACATATTTACACATAAATATATATTCCACTTATTTTTGTGATAAAATATACGAATTTATCCAACTGAACAAAAATATAATTTCTGGAAAATTTCAATTGAAAATGTTTCATTAAATTTTTTAAGTTATTCCATTTTTTCCGATAAGTTTTTTTACGTAGTTATATCATTTCTACACATAAATTAACTGGTATTTGAATAAATTAAATTTAGATACATTAATACAGAAGAAAAACATTTTTTTAATATGCAAATATTAAAAGTAAAAAACAAAATACAATTTTACAATTTGAAAGAACTGCCATTTTTTAATAAAAAATGTTTGATTTCATGTATAATTTATAAAAAACAGCAAAAAACATCTTTTCAAAGAAATAAATTTTACTGCGAAATATATTCCTAAAGAATTTAAAGTCAATGCCGAACGAAAAAAAAAAAAAAAACCAGCAGAAATAAAATGTAACCACATCTACCCTATCATTAAACTTTAGCTTCAGAGCAATATTTTATACCGGAATAAAAAAAAAAATATGTGCATTTAAAAATATATCCAATGCTCTAGAAAAACCATTCTTTAAAAATATTTGCATCGTAACTCTGCTAATGTAAAACTGCAGTCAAAAATTGACTTTTTTTTTTACAAGTCATATGCATACGCAACAGCCAAGTGCTGAGCAAGGGAGAAAAAACAGCAAATCTGTATTCGCATATTTTTCACTTAAAAAATTTCAAAAACGTAGGATCTGACATTAGGTTGCTGAGATTGTAGGCAACGTTAAATGTGTTTTTTGGGAGCCTTTTAGACACTTTTCATTCTTACACTATTACTCCATGTTTCACGTCAATTTCCAGCTTAAAAAGTAATGTCCCACTTTCGCGTGAAAGATGGATCACTTTTGATACGCCTTTTCCATGTACTAGTTTTCTTTAGGATGCATAACTATGCCGATTCTTTTTGAAAAAAAAGTTGTATATCGGGAATCTTGTTATTAGCTCGTTTATTTTATATGCAAAAGGAAGTCAAGTGAAGCATGTCTGAAATATCATATTATTCAGTCACATTGATTTTAGAAGTAAGGTTCCCTTGAAAAACGAGATAACATGTTCTTGAGCAATGATTTCAGCAAAGCATGTATTTTCTCTTTAGTTTAGCTGCATCGTTGTCTTATATTTATCTTAAGGCAATTATTTAATATTTGTAGGGTAATTATGGTAAGTAAACATTTAACTTCAGATGATTAATTGTTTTCGACATCAAGTTTGGCATAATTATTACTAAGTTGTTTTTCTTTTGTACGATTTGCTAAAGAGAAATATGAGCAACCTACCAAGGAACAATTGTTCTTAATAATAAGGCAATTGTGATTTTGTTGTATATGTACAATTTAATAAACGTATGATTAAACATTATATTGGTCGTTTGCACAAAGAAGGATAAAAATAATTGATTGAAAATGCATTTTTGCATTGTCTCTAAAATTTAATTAATAACAATAGAACAATGGGAAATAAAGGAAAAATATAAAAAAATTCTAATTAACTAGTATTTAACATTGATGCTTTTTAAACTTCAGAATATATAAATCGAAATAATCAAGGAACAATTGTATTAAATAACAATTTTTCTGAATAATAAGGCAAATGTAATTGTGTTGTATCTGCAAAATTTAATAAACGTATGATCTAATATTATATTGTTCGTCTTCACAAAGCAGGATAAAAATAAATGATTGAAAATGTATTTTCTAAAGTCTCTAAAGCTTAATTAATAACAATACAACAATAGGAAATAAAGAAATATATCAAAAAGTTTTAATTAAATAGCATTTAAAATCGATGCTTTTTTAAACCTCAGAACATATAAATCAAAATAATCATACATCGAAATATTTAAGGAACAATTGCTCGTAATAATAAGACAATTGCAATTGTGCTGTATCTGCCAAATTTAATAAACGTATGATCTAATATTATATTGTTCGTTTGCACAAAGCAGGATAAAAATGAATGATTGAAAATGCACTTTCTAAAGTCTCTAAAGTTTAATTAATAACCATACAACAATGGGAAATGAAGAAAAAATGTTAAAAATTTTAATTAAATAGCATTTAACATTGATGCTTTTTAAACCTCAGAACATACATAAATCGAAATAATCTTATATCAAATTAATCGTATTTACTACAACTTTTCTTAATTTATTTGAATTATTTTATTCCAACCATTTTTGGTGGTTTCTTCAAGTATTGGGGAGTTACATTTTATGCTATGTATAAAATGTAAATTCAATAAAAATATATAATGTACTGTATAAAATACCAAATAAGCATTAATTGCAAATCTTATCTCCTTAGTTCTTTGCTCAAATTTTTTAAAGTTTTTATAATTGCATTGCTTTCATTATTTAGTTTTCATTTCATATAAAAGAATTCATTTTTCTCAATTTTCTCGGTTTTGAGTAGATCATTAAATTTCCAAAAATGAATCTTATGCAATTTTAAGATTTATGTTACTGCCTGGACTAACAAATGCCGTCAAATAATACTTTCGTTCTCATATTTCAACCTAAATATGAGCTCTTTTTGATACCATTGTTATAGGTTTTGTCCTGCTGTCCACATTGTTTCATTTTGTGATCCCTGCTGAGACTATTTCTGAGAACATTGTTCACCAGGAACCAACATAACAATCATGGCCTATCTTCCGTAAATAAAATGTTTTCGAATAAAGCATACTTTATGAGATCCTATGAGCTCAAAAGCTTTGACAGTTGAAAATGAAGCAACTCTGCATTATTTATTAAGGGAGAGGTTCTCAGTTCTTTCACCATGGATGAGAGGCAATTCTGTTTTTAGGTGGAGAGTAAAAATTGGGAAAATCCGACGAAAAGATTTATGGTTAGATTCTTCTATTCTCCTCAACGTTTTTTTTTTATTTTGAAAACAAAAGCAGAATCGAACAAATGCATCTATTTCCGTTTCGTCGTTTATGGCTGGTAGATATCAGGAGAGGCACTGAATTCATACATTATGTATTGAATCATTGTTGGCGCCCGTAAGACGCCAGAGGCTTTTGCTTACGGTATTGAATAGAGGGTTGGATATGATTCATTCCAAAAACTCATAAATATGGCAACTAGTTGATTCTTAAACCTTTTGGTTTGAAAATTCCACCACAAACACGGAATAGAAAAAAATTTAGCTGACTGAGCTCGAATGTGCATGACGATATGGAAGGCCACTATCATATCAAGCTAAGCTATTTCGGTGAGAATATTTCAAACAGTGTGATATAAAATTGAATAATATATGTTACTCAATATTGCAAAAAGGTAGAAAAAAAAAAGTCCTCAATGAATGAAATATTTAAAATTTTATTTAAATATGATAACGTTCGAGATTAGAATGAAACTTTTCATCAAAACATCCACCACGTTTTCTTTCTTATATATGCATTTAGTAGCGAGAGACGTATGCTTAACGGTGTTAAAACATATTTTATGTTAGTTTGTGAGGTAAAAATCCTGTTTGGCGCTTCTTCAGTTTTGAAACGCTAGATCAGTTTATATGTTAAGCAATTCATTTGTATTATATGTTTTTTTTTTTTTTTGTGTGGAAGAGGATACATTGAATAATATGGTTATAAACTATTATTAGAGTAGATCTAATGAAACTAAATACATTATAGTCATTTATTTAATTGATTTAATGATATTTTCCTGACAACAAATACTACTCAGCCTTCATTGACCACTATATATAAGCATAATCTGGTTTAATTTTAATTATGTGCTTGATTTTCTTTAAGTGAAACTATTATAATTTCTAATTAAAATTCTGTGATATTTTCTCATGAAATAAAAATAAAAATATAATTTTTATAGTTGAAATTTGGATAATTATCCTGTGAGGAATTGGGGCAAGTTGAGCAGATTGAGAGTAAAAATGCAGAGGAAGTAGAATGTCCCAGTAAAGAAGACATTTTAAAAGTTTTTAAGTGCCCTGGCCAGGATCGGCTGCCGGTAGAGTTGTGTCAGTACGGAAGTGAATGGTTTCTTGAGGAAATTGCTAATCTGCTACAGGAGATATGGAATAGGAAGGGATGCCAAAAGATTGGTGTACTGCTATAATCTGTTCAATTCACAGGAGAATGGAGACAATACTATTTGTAATAACTATCCAAGGATTTCCCTCCTGGATGTTTATATAAGGTTTTTTCTAAGTAGATCATCTGAAAACTAGAGAATGACATTGAGAGTAATTCGGGAAATTATCAATGGGGCTTTAGAAAAAAAAAGGTTCAACTATTGGCTAGATTTTTGCACTTAAATGCCTTTTGGTGAAGTTTCATGAATTTAATATAGATATATATAAACTTTATATTGATTTCAGTTAAGCATACAATTGCATTTATAGCGTTTACTTTCGATCTTGAGGGAACTGAGAATACATCCGAAACTTAAGAGGTTAATTAGATTAACAATGACAAACTCTACAGCAACGATCAGAATCCAAAACAACACTATAAGTTGTTTGAAATTAGGAAAGGCTTGAGACAGGGACACCCATTCCCAACCAATTCATTTAACATTTGCTTGGAATATATAATGAGGAAAATTAAACTAAACCCAGAAAGCACTATATTTAACAGAACCTGCCAGTGTTTGTATTTTGCAGATGACCTGGTACTGATGACTGAGAATTAGGTAACACTCAGTGAATGCTTTTGAGATCTGCTACTCTCCTCAAGAGAAATAGGTCTATCTGTTAATATTCCAAAGATTAAATATATGGTAAATACAAGGAAGTACGAAGTTTATCAAAATGTGGAAAGTTTAGAATGTAGCAAAGAGTTGATGAATTCAAATACATGGGTGCTCAAATTAATGGTCAAAATGTACCTTTAAATAACAGGACGAATAGCAGCAGGGAATCGTTGTCATTACGTACTACAAAAGCTGTTCAAATCGTCGCACATTAAAGATTCTTGTATGCAGACTCATCCCCAGGCCAATTGTTTTTGTACGGCTCTGAGACATGGACTATGATTAAGTGTGACGAGGAGTTGCTGAGAGTTGTTCAGTATGGAGAGAAATATTTTGGGAAAAGTTTTTGGAGGTATGTGAAAAAAACAAACAAAATAATGGAGAATTAGAACAAATAAAGATATCTATGATTGTTACAAGCAATCAGATAGTGTCACGGAGATAAGGAGAAGGAGAATCCATTGGCTAGGTCATGTAGAGAGAATGGAGCTAAAAAAGAACAACAAGAAGAATCTTTTAGGAAAACCTCATCGGATCCAGACTCAAAGACTAAGAGTTAATGGTGAGATCAAGTCAAAGAGGACTTGAAGAGACTGAGAATTACTAACTGGAAACAAAAGGCAACTAGTCGTGTGGAATGGCGAAAAGTCTTAAAAGAAGTAAGGGCCCTTCAAAGGTTGTAGCACCAATGAAGATGATGATGAAATTTCTATACTATAAGTATTACCAATTACCAATATGTATTAAATTTGATCATATTTAACCTCTCAAATCTCTGTGTAATTCTAAAATAAGTATTCATATATTTTATTTTACAACTTCGTATTACTATATTACAACTAATTTTATAAAATTGTATTATGGAATTTATTTATATATATAAAGATCATTCGGAAAATATATTTATTAATCGAAATTAAGGAATCATATATATGTGAAAGTATAAGATATATTTCTTAACATTCAAGAAAATTAAGAGCATTAAAAATGTTAAATTGTTGTAGCAAATACAAAAAACCTATACATTAATAAAATTTGTGTTAAAATATTTTTCTCTATATTGAAGGAGTTGTTGAAAGTTTGATTGAATATAGTTTTCAAATATTTTATATAACAAATTGTTTATTGTTTTAACAATGTTTGTAAGGTTTTTTCCTATTATGTTAGAAAATTGAATGTATGCTTCTCATACAAATAACTCCACAAATATTTTAAATTAAAATAAAAAATAATTTCCGTATTTTCTATAATGCTAGTAAGGATACAAAAAATTCGACAGTCTAAATTGTATGGGAAAAAAATTCAAATTTCCATAGTAGAAAAAAATATTTTTTTTTCTTTTAAAAGAACTAGAGCAAGAAAGATAACACATATTTTTTTTTATTTAAACTGAACAAGATATTATACTGTAGAAAACTACATTAATATATCAAGGCAGACACAAAAAAGGAAAAAAACGAAATAATATATAGAAAATATTATTATTACAAAAAGTTGAAATAATCATTTATTACAAAATATGACTTTTTAAGACTTGACAACTGACAGAAAATACCAAAAGGTAAAATGTCTTCTGAATTAATGAATAACTTTAAAAGTTGCCCAAAGTAGCACAACCCATTGAAATCGTTTGAATAGGTTCTTTCAGGCAATAATATTTTTAATAATATTTTAAAAGAATATTTAAATTTTAAAATTATATATATATATATATATATATATATATATATATTGTGTATATAGAATTGTGTAATAGAATAAATGAAATGTTTTAACAAAATTTTATGAAGTTATATATTTTCTAAAATTTTGGGAAAACTTTTATTGAGTCTAAGTGTATTGCTTAATATTTTAGAACAAATTTTTATAGAACTTCTAGACGTACATACATAGAATTAGAGTTGAAAAGGTTAAAAATCTTTGTAATCGAACAGAATTTCTGCATTGATATAAACTGTATAGTTTTAAACATTATAAAATAATTATTTGAAGCTATTAGTAGTTTTAAAGTTCATATATATTTGTTTACTCACTATTTCAAAAGTAATTGAGTTAGTTACATATACTTAGTTTAAAAATGCAAATTTGTTAACGTATATTTTGTAAAAGATGTATTTACAAATATATTATACAATTTTAATGTATTTTTATAGTATAGATATTAAATTACGTAGAGCCATTTTTTTAAAAGTATATACTTTTAAATAAGTTTGTGTTAACTACTGTAATTTAATATAATTACATTCAATTCATACTTAAAATGAAAATACTTGAATTGTACATAGTTGAAGTTAATTTCTAGGTTTATAAGATGTTAAAATTTCAATAGGGTATTATAATGTTTACCAATAAGTATTATATCACTATATATAAGTGATAAAATATAAAAGTTTATATATAATACTGTTCATGTATAACTAAAATTATATCAGATCTGCTAAATTATTAAAAAAATATTAATTGTAATTTTTACTTCTCAGTTTATTTAGTTATTTCATTCATGTTGTATTAAAAAACATTTAAAAATATTTCATTCATTTATTAATAAGTTCTTCTTAGGTATGTCTTTTAATTAAAAGTGAACAAATTAAAAAAACAATTCTTTATTTTAAATGGTATTTTAAAAAAAAATAGATTATAATAAATAATGAAAATATGCCATAAATATAAAGTAAAAAGAAAAAAATTAACTAAAAATATTAGATGTTTTGTACGCAAAAATATTCCCATATTATGTATCTAAAAATATGGTTTTACAAAACCAAACATCTAAAAATATATAAAATAAATTAAAAAATAATGAAACAAACACGATTAAGAAAAGAAGAAAAAAAGGAATCGTAAAAAAAAGGTAATTTAAAAGCAAAAAAAAAAATTTGCTCTATCTTCATCCTCTATCTTTCCCGGGAATTAAAGTGTTGCATTTAATACTTTTATTCTTAGATAAAAGTTGGAAAATTTAATCGTTGAAGCAATAGTCTTCTTTTCTAACACACTGTAAAATCTCATGAGTAATAAATTTATATGTGCCTATAATTGATTATCATGGATTAAAAAACCACTTTGTGATATAAATACGCCAACGAGTAAAAGCAATTTTTTGATAGAAAACGAAGAAAATGTCTTCCGAAAAGCAGTGAGAAGGAATTTCAATGAAGTTTGGTTATTGATATCCAAAATTTTAAGAAAATCAATCATGAATGCAATTAATTGAATAATTTTACAGAAATTGATAAATACAAATTTAGTTGTATAAGAAATAAACTAAACAGTATCTTATGTTAAGTAATATTCTTAATGATAAAAACTGTATTCCAAGTTTCTCAAATGTATGTGATTTCTAATTATATTTACTTTGTATGCATTGGTTGGCCATTATATTGACAGCACAAACAAACACAAATGCTAAGACTACTATATTTATTTTATAAACTTTTTAACTTATAAAACAAATATAAAATTCATTGAGATTTTAGTACGTTGGATACACTGAAGGTGCTGTAATCAATACTGATTGTGGTAGCTACTATACGATGAGGCATAGAATGGAAGAACATCTTAAGAATCGCAGTCCAGGCAGCTTCAGTTCCATTGTAATAGTTCCTACATGGTAGTCGACTAGTCTTCTGGTAGTCCACTAGTGGTATTTTTGATGCTATGATCAATACTGATTGTAGTAGCTGGATATACTACGAGGCAGAGAGTGAAAGAGCATCTTAGGAATTGGGGGTTCAAATTGCTTCAATTCATTGTAAGAGTTCCTTCGTGGTCTTCTGGTAGTCCACTGCGGTCTTTTTTTGATTGCCAGTGTGAGCTAATAGACCAAACATGTTTAATATGTGAACAATCAGTGAGCAAGACATCAAGCCAGATCTGAACATGTCATGATGCCATTCATTGAGTGGGGTATGCAGTTGTATAATGTCCTGTTGATAGCTATCTCACTGATTCTGGAATATATGGGGACAAATCAGCTCTTTAAACGTATTAGTAAAACATGGAACTTTAAAAAATGATGCAACAAAAATTCAAGTCGATAGTTATTTATTTGTATCAAAAATAGTATGAATACATTTCAGTGCGCATTTAGGCCTTTGGGGTACATATTAAATTTTGTTGCATAAGTATATTTATATTATAAGTATATATCGTTTATAACTCGTGTTTTATGTGATTTAAATTTTACTTACCTGAAAGGTCTTTTAACGTACTATAAACTGCTGGATAAATATTTTTTTAATAGAACATTAACTGATATCTCACAAGTCCGTGAATTTGATTTGTACGCTTAAGAGAAGAGAGAAGTTTAAATATTACATAGAGTCTAAACATTTTTCGAAAATTGAGTAAGTAGTGATACACGAGTAATCTAAAAAAGATAAAAATATATTTAATGCATTTGAAATATTTTAAAAAAAATACCTAACAAATTTCTTAAAAAGTTTGTTATTATAAAATGGAAGTTATAAGAAATTGAATTAAAATAAAAAAAATTTAAATATGATACATATTCAATTTAATTTTTCTTGTTTTACACATTTTTTAAATTTATATTCATGCATTTTTAAAGTGGTTTTTTGTACACATTTCTGCATGGATCTTTTCTATAGTTTCTGAATATTTTATTTCTGAAGAGTTTGAAAAATGTAGTTTTTGATAAAACATTATCAATACAGGAAGAATAATTTTTTGTACTTATCTTCAATTGCCGTGAAGTGAAAATCCTCTTAGAAGAATATAACCGAAAATATTATAAAACTATTACTAGATAGTGGATATCACTGAAAGAATGCTACTCTATGATTGAACGATATTTGATTCACAGACAACTCTTATCCATTTTACCTTTTTTCTTGTAAAAAGAGCAATTCCAGTTATTTTTTTTTCATTTTATACAAAAAAATTTATCAAACATTTCTCAAAGAATAGAGGAAAGAAACACATACAATTTGTCATCTTTTAGAAAAGGTTGCTTTTCTTTTAAAGATGTACCGACACATAAAATCCTAGAATGTTACGGAATAATAATAAAAAAAAAAATACCATGTAATATTAAACAAACTTTTTTTTTACCGTATTTAAATTGTTTTAAAAGTATTTCCATCTTTTAATATTAATAAGAATCTGATTTTTCCCTTCTTTCAAAAAAAATTTCAAAGGTGTTTCACTTTTATCTTTTGGTAAAACTTTTTTCGAGTTTTTTCCATAAGTCGCTTTAAATGAAGACAGTTACCCCTAAAAGTTTTCCTGTAAGGTATAATTTCACCTTCTATTTGTCAATGAACTGTTTGTGATACGCGTAACATGGTCTCTGGTGTACTAAAATTTAGTTAAATTTCAATTCACCGCCATTAATTTTCATCACAATTAATTAGTTAATATGACGAGTTTTAAATATTAATAGTGATTAAGTCAAATGTTTTAATATATTTTTCAGAAATGCAAACATTATTCCAAGGAATGTTCTATGAAATTTATTCTTTTTCTCATATAATGGAATAAACTCCACTCAACAAATACAACTCTAGTGTACTTCTTGATTTTCCACAAAAATTCAAACTCACAAAATCACGATGATAAAAATAAAAAAATTGAGAAACCACTTATGTTACTTCTGTAGAAAACATTTTGAGAAACTTTTTTTTACTTTTAGAAAATACAGCACAAAATATAAAAGCGCTTCAATTTTTTAAACTAAAAAATACAGAATTTTCGAAACTTAAATAAACACAGAATCATTTATGTAACTTTAGAAAATTTAAAGCATATTTACAGAGAATAATATTTAGGGATTTGACTTGTTAATAAATTATATTTACAGATGCAAAATATCTTAAAAATAAAAGCTCTTTAAAATTTGCAAACAAATAATCATCTCATAAGACTGTAAAATGTAAAAAGATGATATAAGGTGTGGAAAAGAGTTAAATTTATAAAGGTATAAGTCATGATTTTGTGAATTTGGATTTTTGTGAAGAATCAAGAAGAAAGTTGATAAAGTTGTATTTGTTGAGTGGAATTTATTTTATTATTATGAGAAAAAAGAATGAAATTCAATGGAACATTCCTTAGAATAATGTTTGCATTTCTGGAAAATATATTAAAACTTATACTTAAATACCATTAATATTTTTAAAAACTCTTCCCTATCAACTAATTAAGTATGATTAAAATGAATGGCATTGATAAATTTAACTAAAGTAATAATACGAATAAAGTAATAAGGGGACATTTTTAAATGTTATTAATAGTAACCCAATAGCAAAATAACTTAATTAGTTAAAATTACAGAGAAAAAAATATAAATTATAAATTTGTATTTCAGATTAAATATTTATTACACATTTTGAATTCAGTTGAATGAGAAACCATATAGGTTTTTCAAATAAAATTAAACGACTATTCTTTTACTATTCTATCATTTTTATTTAAAACTGACAAATTATAACTTTTATATAGGATTAGTTTTGTTTTAAATATACAAATTTATCAATTATTTTGACTAATTACAAGCAAAATCATTACTATTATATTATGACTAGAGCTTTCCAAATTTAAACAATGCTCGAAAAAAAAAATCAATGTAACTTAATTCTTACAATATATTGAATTTGTATCTTATTGTAATCTTAACCGGTGTTATGAAGAAATATCTGAAGATTTTCGGATAGTGCATTAATTTTTGAAAATTATGAGGAATTTTAACTGTTTCTACGGCACTAATAGATGTAATATTAAAGTATTGTTTCACTAAAACAATTTAATTCACAATCTTGTTAAAAATACAACACTAATTGATAAAAATACAAAATAAAAATAATTTTAATAAGATTATAGTTATCAATAATACTCTATAAAATTATTTAGTGCAAATTTCAAAACAATAACTAAGAATTTTTCGTGACATTATAATAGCCTTTTTACTGACTTCAATATAAATTTAGTTAAATAACGATAAAGGATAGAATGAAAACAATGATTATGATACAACGAGAGATTTATGATAGAATGAAAGCATTGATCATGAAGCGGGAATGAAAACAATGATTATGATAGAATGAAAACAATACTGATTATGATAGAATGAAAACAATGATTATGATAGAATGAAAACAATGATTATGATAGAGGAAAACAAATTAAAAAGTGTTTTTATTAATTTTTGTATTCTATTTATAAAAAACTTTTAAAAATATGTAGATTTTTTTTTGGATATTCATTATTGCTTGATGGAGCACTATTACTTAACTGTTTATTTTTAGACCAGATTTAACTAGGCGATTAAAAGGGAGAAAGAAAATAATAAGATGATGACGTGAAAGAGGATAAATTCTAATTCATTAAAAAAATAAGGCAGAGGGAAAATGAAAGACGTGTAATGATGTAATTAGTCTTCAGGCTCAGCCTGCCAGGAGAGGATTAAACGATTACTTCTACTGTAAGAGCCGCCATCAGCGGTTGGAGATTAAGCCATCAATGGATGTCAATTTAAGCTCAGATTTCGTGTCTTTTAGCCGGGACATGTCACAAAAATCAGCATTTGATGAAAATTAAGCGACACGCTGATGAAAAAAAGAAGATATATTTTACTGCTGGGGGATAAAAATACCGTGCCTCTGAAATGCAATGTGTAACAGTTCTTTAAAATGATCCACCTCTGTAAATTAAAAAAAATATCTTAAAATAATTTTTTTACTTGTGTGGTTCACGACTTTTTTTTTTTTTTTTTTTTTACTTTTCTAAAAGTTGTTAGCTTTTATATTTAAATGGAAAGATTCTTAAAAAACGACTTCGTTTTTAATGAATTTCAAAAATGAAAGCGTCGTAAATGTAAATTTTACAGAATTTTTGGTGTTGAAAGATAATAAAAAAAGAAAAAATTAAAATTCTTTTCCTCACTAACCTCAAAGCACGGATATTAGAAAATTTTCTTTTTATACAAGGTATTTTTATTTAAAGTGAAAAGAAAGTTCTTAATGCAGTCGGTTTCTTGATATTTATAACACATATGCTGCTATGGTTTTAAGTTTTATGAAGTTAAATACATGGCAAAGGGGTTATTTTAAAACTGTAAAAAATTAGCATCACTATGTATTTTTTATGTCACGAAATATTATTTTAGTGAAAAAATAAATATTAAAACTTGTTATAACTTAAATTGCTATACCAGGATTCTTAAAATTTGATTTTTATAAAATATTTTGCATTTCGTGTGTTTTTCCCCATTCCCAACTGCACTTTAAATTCATAACTGTACAGACTAAAGTTATGAAATGTGATTTTTTATTTCTTCAGTATATGTCAATAATTTCATAAACCAGTGAAAGTAAATTGTATGTTAATCAAAAATATTTAAGAACTGATTATTTTTTTTTTTTGAGTTTACTCTTGATAAAGATAAATTATAACTATTATTTTTTATTGATGTGGCAACTATAGCCACATCAAAAAATATATATTTTTACTGAACGTTATATTGCTCTGAATTTTGTCGGAATATCATTTGATACAATTGTTGAATTTTGGACATGAACTAATAAGAATGCATTTTGACTTAAAGCCCGTCTTGTCACTGATGTCAGTGCAAAATTTGTACTATGGCTTCATGAGTATTGAAAATTAAATAATACAGCGGATTGGTAAAAAAAAGGGTTAAATTAATGCAATTAAGAATTTTGAGGTAATAGTGAATGGTAGATAAAATGTTGAATATAAGTTTATTATATTTTTTTAAAATTTTGTAGGAAATTATCTTTGAATGAGATATTGAAGCTTTTGGTGAGTAATCAACATCACAAATTAAATTTATTTTTCTGGTTTGATTTCTAATGCATAAATTAAAAAAGATTGGTATAAATGAATAAAAAATGAATGATAGTAACAGATGGTATAAATTATTTGTTTTTTTATAATAAGGTTTTCAATAACTATTAGACACAATATTATACACATAATGTTACAATGTACAACTGCAATGATCATGCTTATAGTTTTACTGCTATTTTCCTCAAAGAGAAATTTGCTATATGTGAGAAATGATATTGGTAATGATTAATAGAAAATGAGGAGATTCTTATATTCTAGACATGACTTCTACCATGAAGAACATAAAATAATAAATAATTAGAGATTACAAAAGCACTTAAGAAAAGTACCGTGTCTAATGGGATTTCTATATTGACAATAATGGTCTCAATTTCAACTGGATACCACGTTTCCTAAAGGAATCATCTAATAATCTTCCAAAAATTCGTTTTTATTTCCTTGTTATCTATGTAATCCATAGGATATGTGGGTAACATGATGAGTGATAACTTGGGTGCATGTATGTAACAGCAAAAGATTTACTCTAAGTGCATATGATAGTAATAAGACTTGGCATGGCATTAAGAGGAACCTAGATTGAAATAAGAAATATGCCTGTATATTTTCATGATAAGGACAAAAATTCTATCTTTCTATGTCAAATAAAGCAAAAAACAATAATATATATAAAAAAATTTTATATAACTTTGATGCATTTGAAATGTTCTATAGAATATAAATTAGAATTCGTATCTACATTTGAGAAATAATGTAAAAAAAAAACGTAAGTAACATAATAAAGATAAAGCTCAATATATCTCATTCTAAGGGAAAACCTTTCGAACGATCCAATCTATTACTTTTCATATTATATTATTATATATACTTTCATATTTATATTATATATTATTATATATTGTATCCTATTATATTATACATACTTTCATTAATTTTTAACCACATGCAATACATTTTTGCTCAAACCTATAGTATCTATTAATCACTTTTATTCTACAACAATTTTATTGAACATAAAGAAAAAGGGCATTTTGCGTAGGTAATGGATGTTTTTAAATTAAAAAACCCTACATTTATCATTGCAGTATATTCAATCCTGTTTTTAAGTAACATAGATTGACACATACTTTAGAAGATTAATGGAAAATGGCTCAATGCATTTTTAAATAATGGCGCTGAGAAAGTTTATGATAAAATTTTAACCCATGCATGTTAATGTATCAGATATTTTAGGCCACGAAATGGAATAATTATTTTCTAAAATAAACTTCATTTTTGCCGTAGCAGAAAAAGTAGCCCTTGCAAATTATGTTGCCTCCATCGTATATAAGTAAAAACTATTTTGGTTTTCTATTTGGGGCTTTCAAATAAATCATTTTCTTCTCCCAAAAAACTTTTTATAATTGTTTTTACATTTTATACTCGAACTCTTCCTTCTGAGTACAAAAATATTTAAGCATTTTTAAATTCCTTTTTTATAGTTTTAGTATTTTTTACTGAGATGGATATTCATATCCTCGATAAAGATCACACAGATATGATTTTCCCACTTCTTCGAATATTATTTATTTTCACGATTCCTGTAAAAAAACTTCGAAAATTACAATAAATAAATTCATGAAATTCCCTATTTTAAATGTTTTATTTTAATTTGAGTTTTATTAATTAAATATTCCTTATTGCATTAAATACACTCATGTCCATAAATTAAGGATTATGAAGTTCAGGCAAAGAAAGAGACAGAAGCAAAACAAATTTGACTTATTTGTAAGTCTATTTATTAAACAAAGGTAAAAGAGCAAAAAAGATGCTATATGTTTGACATAATTAATAAAAATTGCGATTTTTACTCCCTGGAGCAAATTTCAAAAAAGAACTTATTTACAAAAAACAGTATAACATGGTTAGTATGATGGTTAATATGGAGTATGTCACCCGGACGATGCAGTACAGGCCTTACAACGCCTAGGCATGCTGAGTATCAAATTATAGATCTGATCTTGGGAATATTACACCACTCATCAAGCAATGCCCTCCGAAGTTCCGGTTGACAAGTGGGAGGGGTTGACGGGCTGCAATTCGTCGGCCAAGCATATCCCACACATGCTCTATTGGATTCAAGTCCGGTGAGTATGTTGGCCAATCCATACGGGTGATATCCTCCAATTGAAGGCATTCGTCTACAATGTTTGCACGGTGAGGACGGGCGTTGCTATCCATGAACAGAAATTCAGCACCCATGACGCCTCGAAACAAACGTACATGTTGTTCCATAATGACATCCCGATAAATGTGGCCTGTCATCGTTACACTCTGAACATTCAGGTCAGTTCTGGAACCAAGAATAATTCCTCCCAAACGAGCCATCCTGCACCACCGTAACGGTGTCGTTCAATGGTGTTCTCTTGGTGATAACGGGTACCTGGTGCTCTCCATATGAAAGTCCGGCGAGAATCAGACTGCAAACTAAACCTGGACTCGTCGGAAAACATCACACCAGACCACTGTTGCGGTGTCCACGTGTGCATGCTCTACTCCAGGTTAATCGCAGGCGACAGTGAGTTGCGGTAAGTGGAACACATCTGACAGGCCTACGAGCATATAGACCAATGTGCCCTAAGCGTCTGTACACGGTCTGCCTTGAAACTGTCGTACCGGTAGCTGAAAAGAGCTGACGAGACAGGTCTGATGCTGTGCTCAGTCTGTTTCTTTTGGTAGTAACTGCTAAATACCGGTCCCTCATTTAGCGTTGTAACTCGGGGACCTGTGCTGTAACATCTACTCACATACCATCATCTTGGAATCGTTGCCAAAGCCTGGAGATGACACTCTGGGCGATTCCAAGTTCCCCGGATACTTCCAGCTGGGTACGTCCACATTCCAGTCGTCCGATAATTCTGCCACATAAATCCTCCAAATGCTTCCTTTGTGCCATAACTATGCGGTTATTGCACTGAAAAGGCTTTTAAAGCGCTTGTGAACAATTTTACTTCTTTGCCACCATTCCTTATATACCCCCTCTTTACACTCTCGTCATTGTGACGTACTATCCGCCCATCTGGTGGTTTCCTGTAATTTGCATATTCTTCTTCAAGATGTGTGTGATAATTCTACAGGTGAAATTTTTATTTTAGAGTTCAATTTCTGTGTGATTCTGAATTATCCTTAATTTATGGACATGAGTATATTTTCAAATGCGAATAATTTTGCCAAATTAAGTCTTAGCTAGTGATTTGTAAGATTGTTAACTTTCTTAATGCTTCTTTAGAGTTCTCAAGAAGACGCCTAGTAATAAAATATGAAATATCTACTTACTTCGAGTGCTTTAAAACTAAAATTTGTTTTTGCTTATATTGCATCATGTCTGCCACCATTGTGAATTAACATACGAATATTTCTTCCAATGCTTGATTCAAGTTGTCCTTTTTCTTATTCGAGGACTATTTTTCTATCATTGAAAGTTAAAAAGAAAGCTTATAGGGAATCTTATGTTAAATGTTGTTCAAATGGATAATTAACATATTTAAAAGATAATCTTATATAAAATGAGACTTGGAGCATCCTGGTAATAAGGACGCTGGACTTTGTTTGAGGAAAGCTCATTCGATGCCTCAAGAAAACCGAAATGAAAGTTCAATTTCTACGCCGGGAATATCTCACGGTAAATCTAAAAGCCGGAATGCCCATATATTGAGTAATGTTTGTGAGTATTTGTGATGACACGTCCGGTAGGAAGCGCCAACGAGGTTTGGGTGTAGTTGTCTTTGTATAGTAAATTTAGTTGAATTGCAAATGGAACTAAAAAAAAAAAGAAAAGAAATGACCACCGAAATAATTAACTGATACCTAATTTATTGAATTTGGAAAAATATCTCATGACAATACATACATATTCTGTAATGATCAAACACATGGAATAGAAGTACAATGCCCTGTATAGGTTCTCTTAAACTGTTTTTGTAAGGGTTAAGTTCCCTCTTTGCTGCCTGCAATATAGTACTCTGACTGTTTCACTAGACTGCTGACTCTATCTCTCTGACTATCATCTTTCTCTTCTTTGTCTTGTTTCTGCAAAAGCTCTATATATACCTTGGTCCCTGCTTCCATTTCCTTGTTATCTCTTCACGGAGTCTGCCTGATTCATCCAGCGATACTCAGAAAATGTCCTTGAGGTTTTCTAAGATACTATACATTCCCCTTTTTCTGGTTCTTTCATTTGCTACATAATTTCTGTGGGAATGCCTGATTCGGTTGCTATAAACCACATCGTTAAACATTATATTCAAAAAGAAAGTTGATGTTTGATATAAATTGGGCAGCATTTAAAAACAAATTTAACTCATCAAAAAAAACCTTATTGTAATATGGTCAACAAGATTCGCGAGTTTCTCAATTCGAGGCCAGTAGCAACACATACACAAGGTAGCGGATACGAGGACAATTCTCTATCGATGAGTTTTGAAGTCACTACTTTCAATAATTGGGAGATTTGTAACTTCTGACCACGTATGTATGAAGTCGTCGCAATCCTCACTGAACAATTTCATGCCATAACCTGCATCTGTGTAAATAGTACGGTTATCTAGCTGCAGTTTTCTCTAAATGACACACAAAGGTGAAACAAGGTTTCTTAAGTTTCGCAGTAAAGTTCTCTACATCCACCAAAGACTGTGTATATAAGTGGAACTGCATGCATGTATAAACGTGCTACTATGTGTAATTACATTGCAATATATACTGTATACTATGTTGATATTTGTATACATACTGTATGTAATGGGGAATACGATATTACCGATGTGTAATAAAACAGGTTCATAGACCAACGTTTAGAAGCGTAAATGCAAAGCATTTAAAATGTTTTTAAAAAATAATATGTTAGTTCATAACAAATTGTCCAATTAATTATATATTGAAATCTGAAATAAATGATTTATAAATTTAACTGGTCGTTTGTTTGAACTCCTTTTGTGAACAGTTTGTATAACGAATCAATATCAGATATTAAACATTATAAATACATAACGCAAAATAATTAAATCAAATTAGATGGCATTGTTTAATTACTTCTAGCAAAAAGCAAATATTTAATGATTAATAACCACAATAGAGAACAGAGATCAGGAATGGTTGTAAAATTCATTCCTTGCAAAATCAATGGTTTAATCTATGGTCAGTAATGAATATTTTAATGCGATCATTTTATTGATTTTCTTGTAGATCAACATCAAGTGAATAAAAAATAACTGTTAAGTAAAAATTAATAATTAATAGTTTTTAATAATAAAAATTAATAATGTTAATTTGAAAAACAATAGTGACATTTTTTGTATCCAACTTTTTTTATTTTTGCTGCTCTTGAATAAGATCCTATTGTTAAATGTTGTAATTAAACTAGATATTTTCAATCCATTTAATCCATTAAAAACTGTATTGCAATTTGTCATACGAAGAATCCATGGATGAAGGATCTTGAATAACTTATTTATTTACTTAATATTACATTTCAAATAACTGTTATTATTTTTAATTCTATGTTACACTGGCATAAAACAGTTTTTAAGCATTTTTGCATATTTTTCAAAATGAATAAAGTTTGACTCCTAACCTGTAGCATTATATTGGAAGTAAAAACTGTTAGAAACAATTTTCATATACAATCAATCACAATATTTTTGGGACCAATGACAATTTTTTTGATCAATTATAATTTTTGGAAGAAAACTTTTTACACTGAATGATAAAATAGAAAAAATACTTTGATAGGTTGAAAAACTATTGTGTGTAATGTGCACTAACGTTCATGTCTTCTTCAAGGTATTTTTCAAGTCAAAAAAATATTTAAAAAAAAAATTAACACTAAAATGCACTGTTTTTCACAAAATTGTTCATTTAAAAATAGTTCTTTATTCATTTAATAGATGGCGCTAAATTTGCTTTCGTTCTGAATTGGAAGTTAAGCGATTGTTTTAAATGATACTTCGAAAGGAAAACAGGAAAACAAAATAATCAGCTATTCTAAATTAATAAAATATTCCTCCCATTTTATTCTTATTAAAAATATCTGCTAATTTTCGTGATAATTTTTTTAGGTAACTTTTAAAAAAATCTTTGCTGTTTTCAGATAACATTTCCACTTGTTTTAAAGAGTAACAGTTTGTGCTACTTTAAACTTAAACAAGAAAATGTTATGTTACTTTTAATCTTAAAACGAGGAACTGTTACACTTAAAAACTTTTGTTGTATACACATACCATACTTTTTTCATAGAAATGCACTCATAATATATTTAGACCCACTAAAGACCTTTTTGGAGTGAAAAATTGAAACATAATGAGTTATTTTTTTGTGTTTACTATTATTCTTACATGCAAGCATAAATAATATAATAATAAATGATACTAAACGCACGTTGTAAAAGAAATATATAACACTAAAATGAAATATAAAAAATATAGATATAAACGAAATAAAAAAATAAATCATTAAAAATATTTTTTTACTAGTGTGATATTTGTTTCTCCACTCTTAATCCTTAGCAAAATCGCTTTTTACTTTTTTATAAAAAATAGCTTTACTTTTGCAAATCGATATCAATTTGGGTATTTGCGCATCGTAATTGGTGTTACAGGGGTTAGCGTCCGTTATGTTTGAGTGTGTCCGTTTGTTTGAGTTTGAGTTCGCAGAATATAATTTAATTATTCTGCGAACTCATAGTTAATTTCCAATAGTGTAAAAGAAACAGAATCAACTGAAATCATAAAATCTCATTCAGAATAGAGAAAGACTTCAATTAGATGCTTGCTAAGATAATGTTACCCATATGGGTTCTGTGGCACAATTCACACCAACAAAGGAAAGACTGGAACATCCTTTCGAACATGTATTAGGCGTCGTGTTTATCCTATCCGCTGCAACAAAGATTCTCACAAAATCTTCCACTACGTCCACAGGTATCATGAATCATATCGCATTTCACTGGATAATTTCCTATGGTAAATGTCGATGGTGATGTTATGGATATGTACTACTTCTTCAGCACGAAATAAGTGATGATTTGTGCTTATTGGGCATGTTTTTGAAGTTACAGTATTATGACAATCAGAGTGGGAGTGCGAAACTAGATTCTGTTGTAAGTAATAGAGAGTTTTTGCATACCGTACTTTAAAAATACGGTATTTTTTCTCCCTAGCGCGCATGCTCATAAGAAACATTATTACAGATACGCACGCGCAATTTCCTATGAGCATGTGCGCTAGGGCTTAGTGTGTACGGTATGCAAAAACTCTCTAATATCTGTCTTAAATGTTTACGATAAAGTCCTTTTATTTTGACAAAACAATTTCCTGAGACGTATATTAATTATCATAAAATTCATTTTTGAAATTCTAATATGGAAGGAACATCATACAAGTGGCTAAAAGTGCCAAGTGATAAACGTGAGTCCCATAAAACCACCAATCAGTGATTCAAAGAAGAAAAGATTACCTCAATAATTAGAATTCTTTTTTTTTCTTTAACTGTAACATATTGTGTTTAGATAAAATGATAAACACAGAAACCAGATAAAACATTTCTAACATCGAAAATTTCGTAGCCTCGCTCATCTTTTGCAACAATGGAAAAATAATCTTCGATATAAGGGCGTTCTCAAAACTAATAGCACGAGAATGGTTATAGCAAAGATGAAAAATATATTAGTTTGATTGAGAAAAATTTTCTTTAACTACACCATTCTGGAATCTTTGTTCCAGGAGAGAAAGAAAATACTACACCAAAAAACCAGTAGTAATGGGTGAGGAGAAAAACAGAATGGATCCAGACTTTGATATTAAGAAAACATTTGATCGCCATTCTATGATCATAGTCACGTCTTCAATCAGGAAGAGGGAATGAGAAGAATTCAAAAGCTAACAATCCCTAACGAAAGGTAAATAAATGATGAGCAGACTGGAAGTAGATAACAAATGGACACGCCCACCCTTTCTTTGGAAAGGAACTCGGAGTTAACGTTTGCAAAGTCATTGGACTTCGTCCTGATCACTTTTATCTTAGATTAGATTTACAAATTGTAGGTGACAGCAAACGCCTGGAACTGTCAGTCAGAGGATCTTGATCAAGGCGTTTTTACCGAGTAATGATGTGATGAAAATAAATTAGAGAAAAGGGTTACAGATCTTTCAATCAAACAAATGGTTTCGTGGCTGAAATTCTCGAAAGAATTGTGGTACGGGTGTAAATTAACTGTCTTTGTCGTAAACTCATTTTGAGACATATAAGGTTGTTTAAAGTCTTGCTAAGTACGGTGACATGTGATTTTATTGGCGCATTGATTTTAAATAAAGTCTAAGACGATACTTAAATGAAGGTATGGTATGATTATAGCAGTTCATGATAGGATTTTATAAAATATTAATTTATATTTACTCGGATAAGTATTGAGTTAGTGAATCTTTTTAAAGGTTAAATTGTTTTTATTTGAGTTGATAAAAAGTATCCAAAAGTTAAATTACTTTAAGAATATCAGAAAATGCTTACTATTTTTAACATGATCACCAGAATATTTTTTACCACGCAATGTTATAGTTAAGGTTAGTGAATCATTGATTACGAAGTTCAAATCAGGACAGAATGCAGAAATCTAAAAAAAAGATAATGATACAAGTGATAGTATTTTTATAAATCTTAAATATAACAAAATGATTTGTTGAAGATTCTAAGAATATTGTTGCAAGCAATTTATGTTTGGAATTCTTCAGCTTATTATAGGCTGTTTTAATTTTTTAGGATTGATGTAGTGTATTAAAATCATAACCTTCAGTATTAACAGTTTAATAGAATTTCATATATAATAATATTAAAAAACATTCCAAAATATTTTCCAGCTACATATTTCAGAATCTAATGGAATTTCATTTACTCCATCTTTATTAAATTCAATAACTTTTCATAAAATAACTACGTATTATTTAATTTAGGATTCCTAAATGAAACAAATCTTTTCCTCAACACACTTACATTCACATCTGCTAATCCTTCTTTTGAACTTAGGGTTTATTAATGAAGCTATAGAATTTTGGAAGTAAACTCTATGCACAATTCTTCTCGAACCATTCACTTTATAAAGCATTCGAAAATCAAATCTTCACTTCCAAATACGAAAACACTTTCTAGTATTTAGACTTATGTAAAAATGTTGATTCACTTAAACTGAGATATTAATAAGTCTATATTTATTTATAGAGAAATAGTTACGTTTTCTGATACTATTTCAACCTTTAAAGTTTAGAAGACTGTCTTGTATTAGATTAAATCTCAAAAGCACATGAACTGTATCTCACGTAGAGAACTTAAAGTTTCATCGCATATGTACAAAAAAATATTTCACTTATACTTCTTTTGTTTCAGTCATTAAAAATAATTCCGTTAATTAATAATAATAGCGTTTCAGCAAAAAATTAAAAAACTCTTAATTTTTAATGCAGTGTAATTAAATGGTTTGTTATTATAAAATGTCATGAGCCAATATAGTTCGAATAAATATCTATGAATATAATAAAGCGTAGTAAATTTTTAAAAAAATGAAATGAATACAGAGATAGTGAAATGATGCATTATCTTATTATGTTTTGGACATATATTAGGTATTTTAATTCACTGAATGTTTTACTGAAACTGAAAATTTGAAGCAAATTCAGATTTTCTAGGTTTATCATGGAAAAGGGGTACCGCTATATTACATCCCCAAATAACGAAAACTTGCTTTCTGGAAGTCTTTTAGGAGGAACTAAGTCACGGATTAAGACACACAAACAATCAAATCAAGAAGTATGTTGCTTGGTTTTGTCTCTCTACGGTCATTTTGCCACTAGGCTAATTAGACCTGAACATACAGTTTAACGTAGATTCCGAACCACTTACAAACATTCTGTGCCACAGCCAGAATTCGAACCTGAAACCCAAGGTACGAAACGCTAAAGTGCTAGCCAGTGGCATCATGCACGCCATCAAATCAAGAGAACAGCTGGTTATCTAATTCGATAATAGAAAAGGTACTATCGGAAGACTCCCATTATTTTAGACCTTGATAGTTGTTGTTAAAAAGAGAAATTTTATAAGTAATTATTTAACACTTTACCCTGATCATGAATCTCATAATATAACATGGATACTGGAAAACAAACCTTTAGGCAATATTTATAAAATGTAAAATCTTTTGCCTTATTATTTTTATTAACAATGAAAATCAATTTCTTTATTTATTTTTAAATTACACTTAAAATACTAAGTCAGGAATTAAAATTAAAAGGGCCATCTCTACATTTTCATTGTTTTATAATTTATGAAGAGGTACGATGCATTCAAATTGCATGTAATTGTACTTTAATTTGTTTACAACATATAATTAGTATATCTTTTTTAGAATTTAAAACTACAGTTATAAATTTTCTTAATGATGTTTTACAAAAAAATATTTGTAAAAGATAAATGAAAGAAAACAGGAAAATTTAAATTTCCAATCTATAGTTACCAACTCTTTAAAATAAAAAAGAGTTAACTATAAAATACAACATTATAGTTAAGAATTAAACGTAGCGTAATAACTGTTACTTAATTTGCTTAATTAATAACCATCACATAAATTTATGCAGTTTTTACCAGAATGTAGAAACGTTAACAAGCTGAAATGAGTTTAAAAGCAAACGTTTATTAGTATGCGATAAATATTAGGCTTTAGACCATTTTTAAGAACGTTTCATGCAAGTTTTCAATTTTTTATAAATATATAAAATTTTATTTTTTAACTTTAAAGAAATACAAAAAAAAAAAAAAATAATAATAAATAAAAAGTAAAAAGTTAAATGCAATTCATTACATCGTGAGAAATTCGAAAGATGCGTTAATAAATGAAGATTAATTTCACACAAGTCGTCTGAATGGAAAAGAGTTGGGCTGAAAATTGAAACTGAATAATAACAACAAAAGTTGAAAAAAAAAAAACAAATTGGAAAAAGAAGTAGGGAACATGAAAAAATATTCGTCAAATATTAAGTATGATGGGGAGTAATGTCAATTCAAAGAAAATTTCATTAGGAGCTGCAATTAAAACTCAAGCTTTTAAATGAGAAAGTGCTGAAAATTCTAGGAAAATATCTTCCAAAATAACTAATAAAGCTCAATAACAATTTTTTATCACTAGTTCCTTTCAAAATTAGTAGTTTGTTTTTTTATTTTCAGATGGACTCCTGACTTTTTCAACATTTTAAGCTACATAATATAGAATTGAGTAAAAATACATTTCCTTAAATCAAATTCCCCTCTAACACTAGTTATGTGAATATGTTTATTTTATTATTTTAAAATTATTTTTGAAGAGATGAGAAGGGAAAAAGATAATTTATACTTCTGAAATTGTCACTGAGTCGTTCATTAATCGGAGAATATAGTGTTAATTCTCAATTGTTGAACCACCAGGTAGTTCTCAATTGTTGAACCACTAGGTTAATTCTCCAATTGTTGAACCACTAGGTTAATTCTACAATTATTGAACACCAGGATGAAATTATCCAATTATTGAACCATCATGGGTTAATTCTCTCAATTATACCCCCAGTTAATTCTCCAATTATTGAACCCACAGTTAATTCTAAAATTGATGTGAACCATCAGGTTAATTCTCCAATTATTGAACCAGTTAATTCTCGATTATTATCGTATTGAACATCATTACCATCGGTTAATTATATAAATTTACTTTAAATTTATCAACCAACTCATATATTTATGCAATTTTAACAGAATGTAGAACAGATAGTATTAAACTTAAAAAATAATGTGCTAAGATGCTTGCGTTAGAGTCACACCACCATGTACAAGGACACTTTTAGAGTAATTTATTACTAAAACCTATAGAGAAAGAAGTATCATCAAAGGTCGAAAGATCTTGGATAGCGAAATATAAATTCAGATTCAACCGAATATGACATATTTTTCTAAAATAGTAAGAAAATTAAATTTGATTTTAATGTAAAATAATTTAATTGTTAACTGCAACGTAATATATTGTTTTTCGAGATTTTATTGTTAGTTATTACGTAGTTAGAAAGTTGTGCCAAAAATTGACATCGCGTGTGCACTAAAGTTACAAAAAGATAATACACGTGCTACAAATAGGTAAAATTAGCGTATTAAAAAATAGAATACTTATATTGATAAACATGATTTTGGGAGCAAAAGTATCGAATGAATAAATTTTAAATTACCAATTTCAGTTTTCACCTCATCTAATTTTTATGGTCATTAGAATAGAAACGAAAATAAAATTCCTACTTTTTTTATAATAAACTAAAAAAGCAATACGTAACT